>JASTWF010001415.1:0-84194 GCA_030390025.1 Squalus acanthias | reverse complement strand
GGGGTGAGTTCAGGGCTCAGTGTGGGGTGAGTTCAGGGCTCAGTGTGGGGTGAGTTCAGGGCTCAGTGTGGGGTGAGTTCAGGGCTGGGAGTGTGGGGTGAGTTCAGGGCTGGAGTGTGGGGTGAGTTCAGGGCTCAGTGTGGGGTGAGTTCAGGGCTGGGAGTGTGGGGTGAGTTCAGGGCTGGGATTGTGGGGTGAGTTCAAGGCTGGGAGTGTGGGGTGAGTTCAGGGCTGGGAGTGTGGGGTGAGTTGAGGGCTGGGAGTGTGGGGTGAGTTCAGGGCTGGGAGTGTGGGGTGAGTTCAGGGCTCAGTGTGGGGTGAGTTCAGGGCTGGGAGTGTGGGGTGAGTTCAGGGCTGGGAGTGTGGGGTGAGTTCAGGGCTGGGAGTCTGGGGAGAGTTCAGGGCTCAGTGTGGGGTGAGTTCAGGGCTGGGAGTGTGGGGTGAGTTCAGGGCTGGGAGTGTGGGGTGAGTTCAGGGCTGGGAGTGTGGGGTGAGTTCAGGGCTCAGTGTGGGGTGAGTTCAGGGCTCTGTGTGGGTGAGTTCAGGGCTCAGTGTGGGGTGAGTTCAGGGCTCAGTGTGAGGTGAGTTCAGGGCTCGGAGTGTGGGGTGAATTCAGGGCTCAGTTTTGTGTGAGTTCAGGGCTGGGAGTGTGGAGCGAGTTCAGGGCTGGGAGTGTGGGGTGATTTCAGAGCTGGGAGTGTGGGGTGAGCTCAGGGCTGGGAGTGTGGGGTGAGTTCAGGGCTGGGAGTGTGGGGTGAGTTCAGGGCTGGGAGTGTGGGGTGAGTTCAGGGCTCAGTGTGGAGTGAGTTCAGGGCTCAGTGTGGGGTGAGTTCAGGGCTCAGTGTGGGGTGAGTTCGGGGCTGGGAGTGTGGGGTGAGTTCGGGGCTGGGAGTGTGGGGTGAGTTCAGGGCTGGGAGTGTGTGATGAGTTCAGGGCTGGGAGTGTGTGATGAGTTCAGGGCTCAGTGTTGGGTGAGTTCAGGGCTGGGAGTATGGAGTGAGTTCAGGGCTGGGAGTGTGGGGTGAGTTCAGGGCTGGGAGTGTGGGGTGAGTTCAGGGCTGTAAGTGTGGGGTGAGTTCAGGGCTGGGAGTGTGGGGTGAGTTCAGGGCTGGGAGTGTGGGCGGAGTTCAGGGCTCAGTGTGGGGTGAGTTCAGGGCTGGGAGTGTGGGGTGAGTTCAGGGCTGGGAGTGTGGGGTGAGTTCAGGGCTGGGAGTGTGGGGTGAGTTCAAGGCTCAGTGTGGGGTGAGTTCAGGGCTGGGAGTGTGGGGTGAGTTCAGGGCTGGGAGTGTGGGGTGAGTTCAGGGCTCAGTGTGGGGTGAGTTCAGGGCTGGGAGTGTGGGGTGAGTTCAGGGCTGGGAGTGTGGGGTGAGTTCAGGGCTCAGTGTGGGGTGAGTTCAGGGCTGGGAGTGTGGGGTGAGTTCAGGGCTGGGATTGTGGGGTGAGTTCAGGGCTCGGAGTGCGGGGTGAGTTCAGGGGTCAGTGTGGGGTGAGTTCAGGGCTGGGAGTGTGGGGTGAGTTCAGGGCTCAGTGTGGGGTGAGTTCAGGGCTCAGTGTGGGGTGAGTTCAGGGGTCAGTGTGGGGTGAGTTCAGGGCTGGGAGTGTGGGGTGAGTTCAGGGCTCAGTGTGGGGTGAGTTCAGGGCTCAGTGTGGGGTGAGTTCAGGGCTCAGTGTGGGGTGAGTTCAGGGCTGGGAGTGTGGGGTGAGTTCAGGGCTGGGAGTGTGGGGTGAGTTCAGGGCTGGGAGTCTGGGGAGAGTTCAGGGCTCAGTGTGGGGTGAGTTCAGGGCTGGGAGTGTGGGGTGAGTTCAGGGCTGGGAGTGTGGGGTGAGTTCAGAGCTGGGAGTGTGGGGTGAGTTCAGGGCTCAGTATGGGGTGAGTTCAGGGCTCTGTGTGGGGTGAGTTCAGGGCTCAGTGTGGGGTGAGTTCAGGGCTCAGTGTGAGGTGAGTTCAGGGCTCAGAGTGTGGGGTGAATTCAGGGCTCAGTTTTGTGTGAGTTCAGGGCTGGGAGTGTGGAGCGAGTTCAGGGCTGGGAGTGTGGGGTGATTTCAGAGCTGGGAGTGTGGGGTGAGTTCGGGGCTGGGAGTGTGGGGTGAGTTCGGGGCTGGGAGTGTGGGGTGAGTTCAGGGCTGGGAGTATGGAGTGAGTTCAGGGCTGGGAGTGTGGGGTGAGTTCGGGGCTGGGAGTTTGGGGTGAGTTCGGGGCTGGGAGTGTGGGGTGAGTTCAGGGCTCAGTGTGGGGTGAGTTCAGGGCTGGGAGTGTGGTGTGAGTTCAGGGCTGGAGTGTGGGGTGAGTTCAGGGCTGGGAGTGTGGGGTGAGTTCAGGGCTGGGAGTGTGGGGTTAGTTCAGGGCTCAGTGTGGGGTGAGTTCAGGGCTGGGAGTGTGCGGTAAGTTCAGGGCTCAGTGTGGGGTGAGTTCAGAGCTGGGAGTGTGGGGTGAGTTCAGGGCTGTAAGTGTGGGGTGAGTTCAGGGCTGGGAGTGTGGGGTGAGTTCAGGGCTCAGTGTGGGGTGAGTTCAGGGCTCAGTGTGGGGTGAGTTCAGGGCTGGGAGTGTGGGGTGAGTTCAGGGCTCAGTGTGGGGTGAGTTCAGGGCAGGGAGTGTGGGGAGAGTTCAGGGCTGGGAGTGTGGGGTGAGTTCAGGGCTCAGTGCGGGGTGAGTTCAGGGCAGGGAGTGTGGGGAGAGTTCAGGGCTCAGTGCGGGGTGAGTTCAGGGCTCAGTGTGGGGTGAGTTCAGGGCTCAGTGTGGGGTGAGTTCAGGGCTCAGTGTGGGGTGAGTTCAGGGCTGGGAGTGTGGGGTGAGTTCAGGGCTGGGAGTGTGGGGTGAGTTCAGGGCTGGGAGTGTGGGGGGAGTTCAGGGCTGGCAGTGTGGGGTGATTTCAGGGCTGGGAGTGTGGGGTGAGTTCAGGGTTGGGAGTGTGGGGTGAGTTCAGGGCTGGGAGTATGGGGTGAGTTCAGGGCTGGGAGTGTGGGGTGAGTTCAGGGCTGGGAGAGTGGGGTGAGTTCAGGGCTGGGAGTGTGGGGTGAGTTCAGGGCTCAGTGTGGGGTGAGTTCAGGGCTGGGAGTGTGGGGTGTGTTCAGGGCTGGGAGTGTGGAGTGAGTTCAGGGCTGGGAGTCTGGGGAGAGTTCAGGGCTCAGTGTGGGGTGAGTTCAGGGCTGGGAGTGTGGGGTGAGTTCAGGGCTCAGTGTGGGGTGAGTTCAGGGCTCAGTGTGGGGTGAGTTCAGGGCTCAGTGTGGGGTGAGTTCAGGGCTGGGAGTGTGGGGTGAGTTCAGGGCTGGGAGTGTGGGGTGAGTTCAGGGCTGGGAGTCTGGGGAGAGTTCAGGGCTCAGTGTGGGGTGAGTTCAGGGCTGGGAGTGTGGGGTGAGTTCAGGGCTGGGAGTGTGGGGTGAGTTCAGAGCTGGGAGTGTGGGGTGAGTTCAGGGCTCAGTATGGGGTGAGTTCAGGGCTCTGTGTGGGGTGAGTTCAGGGCTCAGTGTGGGGTGAGTTCAGGGCTCAGTGTGAGGTGAGTTCAGGGCTCAGAGTGTGGGGTGAATTCAGGGCTCAGTTTTGTGTGAGTTCAGGGCTGGGAGTGTGGAGCGAGTTCAGGGCTGGGAGTGTGGGGTGATTTCAGAGCTGGGAGTGTGGGGTGAGTTCGGGGCTGGGAGTGTGGGGTGAGTTCGGGGCTGGGAGTGTGGGGTGAGTTCAGGGCTGGGAGTATGGAGTGAGTTCAGGGCTGGGAGTGTGGGGTGAGTTCGGGGCTGGGAGTTTGGGGTGAGTTCGGGGCTGGGAGTGTGGGGTGAGTTCAGGGCTCAGTGTGGGGTGAGTTCAGGGCTGGGAGTGTGGTGTGAGTTCAGGGCTGGGAGTGTGGGGTGAGTTCAGGGCTGGGAGTGTGGGGTGAGTTCAGGGCTGGGAGTGTGGGGTTAGTTCAGGGCTCAGTGTGGGGTGAGTTCAGGGCTGGGAGTGTGCGGTAAGTTCAGGGCTCAGTGTGGGGTGAGTTCAGAGCTGGGAGTGTGGGGTGAGTTCAGGGCTGTAAGTGTGGGGTGAGTTCAGGGCTGGGAGTGTGGGGTGAGTTCAGGGCTCAGTGTGGGGTGAGTTCAGGGCTCAGTGTGGGGTGAGTTCAGGGCTGGGAGTGTGGGGTGAGTTCAGGGCTCAGTGTGGGGTGAGTTCAGGGCAGGGAGTGTGGGGAGAGTTCAGGGCTGGGAGTGTGGGGTGAGTTCAGGGCTCAGTGCGGGGTGAGTTCAGGGCAGGGAGTGTGGGGAGAGTTCAGGGCTCAGTGCGGGGTGAGTTCAGGGCTCAGTGTGGGGTGAGTTCAGGGCTCAGTGTGGGGTGAGTTCAGGGCTCAGTGTGGGGTGAGTTCAGGGCTGGGAGTGTGGGGTGAGTTCAGGGCTGGGAGTGTGGGGTGAGTTCAGGGCTGGGAGTGTGGGGGGAGTTCAGGGCTGGCAGTGTGGGGTGATTTCAGGGCTGGGAGTGTGGGGTGAGTTCAGGGTTGGGAGTGTGGGGTGAGTTCAGGGCTGGGAGTATGGGGTGAGTTCAGGGCTGGGAGTGTGGGGTGAGTTCAGGGCTGGGAGAGTGGGGTGAGTTCAGGGCTGGGAGTGTGGGGTGAGTTCAGGGCTCAGTGTGGGGTGAGTTCAGGGCTGGGAGTGTGGGGTGTGTTCAGGGCTGGGAGTGTGGAGTGAGTTCAGGGCTCAGTGTGGGGTGAGTTCTGGGCTGGGAGTGTGGGGTGAGTTCAGGGCTGGGAGTGTGGGGTGAGTTCAGGGCTGGCAGTGTGGGGTGATTTCAGGGCTGGGAGTGTGGGGTGAGTTCAGGGCTGGGAGTGTGGGGTGAGTTCAGGGCTGGGAGTGTGGGGTGAGTTCAGGGCTGGGAGTGTGGGGTGAGTTCAGGGCTTAGGATGGGGTGAGTTCAGGGCTGGGAGTGTGGGGTGAGTTCAGGGCTGGGAGTGTGGGGTGAGTTCAGGGCTTAGGATGGGGTGAGTTCAGGGCTGGGAGTGTTGGGTGAGTTCAGGGCTCAGTGTGGGGTGAGTTCAGGGCTCAGTGTGGGGTGAGTTCAGGGCTCAGTGTGGGGTGAGTTCAGGGCTCAGTGTGGGGTGAGTTCAGGGCTCAGTGTGGGGTGAGTTCAGGGCTGGGAGTGTGGGGTGAGTTCAGGGCTGGGAGTGTGGGGTGAGTTCAGGGCTCAGAGTGTGGGGTGAGTTCAGGGCTGGGAGAGTGGGGTGAGTTCAGGGCTGGGAGTGTCGGGTGAGTTCAGGGCTGGGAGTGTGGGGTGAGTTCAGGGCTTAGGATGGGGTGAGTTCAGGGCTGGGAGTGTGGGGTGAGTTCAGGGCTGGAGTGTGGGGTGAGTTCAGGACTTAGGATGGGGTGAATTCAGGGCTGGGAGTGTGGGGTGAGTTCAGGGCTCGGAGTGTTGGGTGAGTTCAGGGCTCAGTGTGGGGTGAGTTCAGGGCTCAGTGTGGGGTGAGTTCAGGGCTCAGTGTGGGGTGAGTTCAGGGCTCAGTGTGGGGTGAGTTCAGGGCTCAGTGTGGGGTGAGTTCAGGGCTGGGAGTGTGGGGTGAGTTCAGGGCTCAGTGTGGGGTGAGTTCAGGGCTGGAGTGTGGGGTGAGTTCAGGGCTCAGTGTGGGGTGAGTTCAGGGCTGGGAGTGTGGGGTGAGTTCAGGGCTCAGTGTGGGGTGAGTTCAGGGCTCAGTGTGGGGTGAGTTCAGGGCTCAGTGTGGGGTGAGTTCAGGGCTCAGTGTGGGGTGAGTTCAGGGCTGGGAGTGTGGGGTGAGTTCAGGGCTGGGAGTGTGGGGTGAGTTCAGGGCTCAGTGTGGGGTGAGTTCAGGGCTGGGAGTGTGGGGTGAGTTCAGGGCTGGGAGTGTGGGGTGAGTTCAGGGCTCAGTGTGGGGTGAGTTCAGGGCTGGGAGTGTGGGGTGAGTTCAGGGCTGGGAGTGTGGGGTGAGTTCAGGGCTCAGTGTGGGGTGAGTTCGGGGCTCAGTGTGGGGTGAGTTCAGGGCTCAGTGTGGGGTGAGTTCAGGGCTCAGTGTGGGGTGAGTTCAGGGCTCAGTGTGGGGTGAGTTCAGGGCTCAGTGTGGGGTGAGTTCAGGGCTCAGTGTGGGGTGAGTTCAGGGCTCAGTGTGGGGTGAGTTCGGGGCTCAGTGTGGGGTGAGGTCAGGGCTCAGTGTGGGGTGAGTTCAGGGCTCATTGTGGGGTGAGTTCAGGGCTCAGTGTGGGGTGAGTTCAGGGCTCAGTGTGGGGTGAGTTCAGGGCTCAGTGTGGGGTGAGTTCAGGGATGGGAGTGTGGGGTGAGTTCAGGGCTGGGAGTGTGGGGTGAGTTCAGGGCTCAGTGTGGGGTGAGTTCAGGGCTGGGAGTGTGGGGTGAGTTCAGGGCTGGGAGTGTGGGGTGAGTTCAGGGCTCAGTGTGGGGTGAGTTCGGGGCTCAGTGTGGGGTGAGTTCAGGGCTCAGTGTGGGGTGAGTTCAGGGCTCAGTGTGGGGTGAGTTCAGGGCTCAGTGTGGGGTGAGTTCAGGGCTCAGTGTGGGGTGAGTTCAGGGCTCATTGTGGGGTGAGTTCAGGGCTCAGTGTGGGGTGAGTTCAGGGCTCATTGTGGGGTGAGTTCAGGGCTCAGTGTGGGGTGAGTTCAGGGCTCAGTGTGGGGTGAGTTCGGGGCTCAGTGTGGGGTGAGGTCAGGGCTCAGTGTGGGGTGAGTTCAGGGCTCATTGTGGGGTGAGTTCAGGGCTCAGTGTGGGGTGAGTTCAGGGCTCAGTGTGGGGTGAGTTCAGGGCTCAGTGTGGGGTGAGTTCGGGGCTCAGTGTGGGTTGAGTTCAGGGCTCAGTGTGGGGTGAGTTCAGGGCTCAGTGTGGGGTGAGTTCGGGGCTCAGTGTGGGGTGAGTTCAGGGCTCAGTGTGGGGTGAGTTCAGGGCTCAGTGTGGGGTGAGTTCGGGGCTCAGTGTGGGGTGAGTTCAGGGCTCAGTGTGGGGTGAGTTCGGGGCTCAGTGTGGGGTGAGTTCGGGGCTCTGTGTGGGGTGAGTTCAGGGCTCAGTGTGGGGTGAGTTCAGGGCTCAGTGTTGGGTGAGTTCAGGGCTGAAAGTGGTCACGCTAATTTCAGACCCTATCTGTAGGACAAAGTGCCAACCCATCCACCACCTTAAACATTCACTCCCTCCACCACCGGCGCACCGTGGCTGCAGAGTGCACCATCTACAAGATGCACTGCAGCAACTCGCCAAGGCTTCTTCCCCAACACCTCCCAAACCCGCGACCTCTTCCACGAAGATGGTCAATGGCAGCAGGTGCATAGGTACCGCACCAGCTGCAAGTCGCACTCCAAGTCACACGTAATCCTGACTTAGAAGTTGATCACCGATCCTTCTCTCAGTACAGACCCACTCTGTGACTCCCCCTGTGGAGTCTCTGTGTACAGACTCACTCTGTGACTCTCCCTGTGGAGTCTCTCAGTACAGACCCACTCTGTGACTCCCCCTGTGGAGTCTCTGTGTACAGACTCACTCTGTGACTCTCCCTGTGGAGTCTCTCAGTACAGACCCACTCTGTGACTCCCCCTGTGGAGTCTCTCAGTACAGACCCACTCTGTGACTCCCCCTGTGGAGTCTCTCAGGACGGACTTCACTTGGCCAGTGCTGGGACTAGTGTCCTGGCGAATCGAATAACTAGGGCTGTGGAGAGGGCTTTAAACTAATTAGTGGGGGGGAGGTTTCAAGAGAGCAAAAAATAAAAATGACAACAGAGAGGGTCATAGACATAGATAGCAGTAGGGGAATCACAAATCAGAGCGTGGCAGGAAGGGACAGAGTGTGTGGAGTAAAAGGTAAAGTGGTAAAAAGTGAAAAAGCAGGAACTAAGTGCCACAAAGCATATTTGAAAGTTCTCTATCTGAATGCACGTAGCATTCGTAACAAAATAGACGAGTTAATGGCACAAATAACTACATATGGTTATGATATTGTGGCCATTACAGAAACATGGCTGCAGGGTGACAATGCCTGGGAATTAAACATACCAGGTTATTTAATGATCAGGAAGGACAGGCAGGAAGGAAGGGGAGGTGGGGTGGCTATGTTAATAAAGGAAGGAATCACTGTAATACAGAGTAATGATATTGGGTCAAAAAATCATGATAATGAAACAGTTTGGGTGGAGATAAGGAATAATAAGGGGAAAAAAACACTAGTGGGCGTAGTCTATAGGTCTCTGAACAGTTGCAACTCTGTTGGACGGAGTATCAATCAGGAAATAGTTGAGGCATGTAATAAGGGAACATCTATAATTATGGGGGATTTTAACTATCATATTAATTGGACAAATCAAATGGGGCAGGGCTGCCTTGAGGATGAGTTCATTGAGTGTATTAGGGATGGGTTTCTTGAGCAGTATGTAACTGAACCGACCAGGGGGCAAGCAACCTTAGATCTGGTCCTGTGTAACGAGACAGGATTAATTAAAAATGTCCTAGTAAAGGATCCCCTTGGAATGAGTGACCATAACATGGTTGAATTCCATATTCAATTAGAGGGTGAGAAGGTTGGATCTCAAACAAGCGTGCTAAGCTTGAATAAAGGAGACTATGAAGGTATGCGAGCGGAATTGAGTAGAGTGGATTGGGAAAATAGATTAAAGGGTAAGACGACACATGATCAGTGGTGTACATTCAAAGAGTTATTTTACAACTTCCAAAAAAAATATATTCCACTGAAAAGAAAAGGGTGTAAAAGAAAGGACAGTCATCTGTGGCTAAGTAAAGAAATTAAGGATAGTATTCGACTAAAAACAAGGGCATATAAGGTAGCGAAATCTAGTGGGAGGACAGAGGATTGGGAAAACTTTAAAAGGCAGCAAAAAATAACAAAAAGATTGAATAAGAAAGGGAAGATAGATTATGAAAGTAAATTAGCAAAAAATATAAAAACAGATAGTAAGAGTTTTTATAGTTATATAAAAAGAAAAAGGGTGGCTAAAGTAAATGTTGGTCCCTTAGAGGATGAGACCGGGAAATTAATGGTGGGAAATATGGAGATGGCAAAAACACTGAATGAATATTTTGTATCAGTCTTTACAGTAGAGGACACTAAGAATATCCCAACACTGGACAAACAGGGGGCTATAGGGGGAGAGGAGCTAAACACGATCAAAATCACTAAGGAAGTGGTACTCGGTAAAATAATGGGACTCAAGGCGGATAAATCACCTGGACCTGATGGCTTACATCCTAGAGTCTTGAAGGAAGTGGCGGTAGGGATTGTAGATGCATTGGTAATAATTTTTCAAAACTCCCTGGATTCTGCTAAGGTTCCGGCTGACTGGAAAACTGCTAATGTAACACCCTTATTTAAAAAGGGCAGTAGACAGAAGGCTGGTAACTATAGACCGGTTAGCCTAACATCTGTGGTAGGTAAAATTTTGGAGTCCATTATTAAGGAAACAGTAACAGGACATTTGGATAATCATAATTTAATAGGACAAAGTCAGCATGGTTTTACGAAGGGGAAGTCATGTTTGACAAATTTGCTGGAGTTCTTTGAGGAAGTAACATATAGAGTGGATAAAGGGGAACCAGTGGACGTAGTGTATTTAGACTTCCAAAAGGCATTTGACAAGGTGCCACACAAAAGATTATTGCTTAAGGTAAAAAATCACGGGATTGGGGGTAATATTCTGGCATGGATAGAGGATTGGCTATCTAACAGAAAGCAAAGAGTTGGGATAAATGGTTCATTCTCAGACTGGCAATCAGTAACTAGTGGTGTTCCACAGGGGTCAGTGCTGGGTCCCCAACTCTTTACAATCTATATTAACGATTTGGAGGAAGGGACCAAGTGTAACATATCAAAATTTGCAGATGATACTAAGATGGGAGGGAAAGTAGTGAGTGAGGAGGACATAAAAAACCTGCAAGGGGTCATAGACAGGCTAAGTAAGTGGGCAGAGATTTGGCAGATGGAATACAACACTGGAAAGTGTGAGGTGATGCACTTTGGCAGGAAAAATCCTAGAGCAATCTATTATCTTAATGGCAAGAAACTGGAGAGTACTGAAGTGCAAAGGTATCTGGGGGTCCTGGTGCACGAAACTCAAAAGGTTAGTATGCAGGTGCAGCAAGTGATTAAGAAGGCAAATGGAATGTTGGCTTTCATTGCTAGGGGGATAGAATATAAAAATAGGGAGGTATTGCTTCAGTTGTACAAGGTATTGGTGAGACCGCACCTGGAATACTGCATACAGTTTTGGTGTCCTTGCTTAAGGAAAGACATCCTTGCTCTCGAGGCAGTGCAAAAAAGGTTCACTCGGTTAATCCCGGGGATGAGGGGGTGGTCATATGAGGAGAGGTTGGGTAGATTGGGACTCTACTCATTGGAGTTCAGAAGAATGAGAGGCGATCTTATTGAAACATATAAGATTGTGAAGGGGTTGGATCGGGTGGATGCGGGGAGGATGTTCCTGATGACGGGTGAGACTAGAACTAGGGGACATAGTCTTAGAATAAGGGGCTGCTCTTTCAAAACTGAGATGAGGAGGAACTACTTCACTCAGAGGGTGGTAGGTCCATGGAATATGCTGCCACAAAAAGCTGTAGAAGCTACATCATTAAATAAATTTAAAACAGAAATAGACAGTTTCCTAGAAGTAAAGGGCATTAAGTGTTACGGGGAGCGGGCAGGAATTTGGACATGAGTCTAGGTTCGGATCGGTCATGGCCCTGTGGGTAGTGGAGCGGGCCCAGGGACCGTGTAGCCGGATTCTGCTCCTATTTCGTGTGTGCAATTCTGTTAGATGCAGGAGATGGTTCTGTGATAGATAGTAGATTGGCGGTTAGGATCAGATCAGCCATGATCTTATTGAATGGCAGAGCAGGCTCGAGGGGCCGATTGGCCTACTCCTGCTCCTATTTCTTATGTTCTTATGTTCTTAGACCCACTCTGTGACTCTCCCTGTGGAGTCTCTCAGTACAGACCCACTCTGTGACTCCCCCTGTGGAGTCTCTGTGTCCAGACCCACTCTGTGACTCTCCCTGTGGAGTCTCTGTAAGTACAGACCCACTCTGTGACTCTCCCTGTGGAGTCTCTGTAAGTACAGACCCACTCTGTGACTCTCCCTGTGGAGTCTCTCAGTACAGACCCACTCTGTGACTCCCCCTGTGGAGTCTCTGTGTACAGACCCACTCTGTGACTCCCCCTTTGGAGTCTCTGTGTACAAACCCACTCTGTGACTCTCCCTGTGGAGTCTCTCAGTACAGACCCACTCTGTGACTCCCTCTGTGGAGTCTCTCAGTACAGACCCACTCTGTGACTCCCCCTGTGGAGTCTCTGTGTACAGACCCACTCTGTGACTCCCCCTGTGGAGTCTTTGTAAGTACAGACCCACCGTGTGACTCCCCCTGTGGAGTCTCTGTGTACAGACCCACTCTGTGACTCCCCCTTTGGAGTCTCTGTGTACAAACCCACTCTGTGACTCCCCCTGTGGAGTCTCTGTGTACAGACACACTCTGTGACTCCCCCTTTGGAGTCTCTGTGTACAAACCCACTCTGTGACTCTCCCTGTGGAGTCTCTCAGTACAGACCCACTCTGTGACTCCCCCTGTGGAGTCTCTGTGTACAGACCCACTCTGTGACTCCCCCTGTGGAGTCTCTGTAAGTACAGGCTCACTCTGTGACTCTCCCTGTGGTGTCTCTGTAAGTACAGACCCACTCTGTGACTCTCCCTGTGGTGTCTCTGTAAGTACAGACCCACTCTGTGACTCCCCCTGTGGTGTCTCTCAGTACAGACCCACTCTGTGACTCCCCCTGTGGAGTCTCTCAGTACAGACCCACTCTGTGACTCTCCCTGTGCAGTCTCTGTGTACAGACCCACTCTGTGACTCCCCCTGTGGTGTCTCTCAGTACAGACCCACTCTGTGACTCACCCTGTGGAGTCTCTGTGTACAGACCCACTCTGTGACTCCCCCTATGGAGTCTCTGTGTACAGACCCACTCTGTGACTCTCCCTGTGGTGTCTCTCAGTACAGACCCACTCTGTGACTCCCCCTGTGGAGTCTCTCAGTACAGACCCACTCTGTGACTCTCCCTGTGCAGTCTCTGTGTACAGACCCACTCTGTGACTCTCCCTGTGGAGTCTCTCAGTACAGACCCACTCTGTGACTCCCGCTGTGGTGTCTCTGTGTACAGACCCACTCTGTGACTCTCCCTGTAATGTCTCTGTAAGTACAGACCCACTCTGTGACTCTCCCTGTGGTGTCTCTCAGTACAGACCCACTCTGTGACTCTCCCTGTGGAGTCTCTCAGTACAGACCCACTCTGTGACTCCCGCTGTGGTGTCTCTGTGTACAGACCCACTCTGTGACTCTCCCTGTAATGTCTCTGTAAGTACAGACCCACTCTGTGACTCTCCCTGTGGTGTCTCTCAGTACAGACCCACTCTGTGACTCCCCCTGTGGAGTCTCTCAGTACAGACCCACTCTGTGACTCTCCCTGTGGAGTCTCTCAGTACAGACCCACTCTGTGACTCACCCTGTGGAGTCTCTGTGTACAGACCCACTCTGTGACTCTCCCTGTGGAGTCTCTCAGTACAGACCCACTCTGTGACTCTCCCTGTGGAGTCTCTCAGTACAGACCCACTCTGTGACTCTCCCTGTGGAGTCTCTCAGTACAGACCCACTCTGTGACTCACCCTGTGGAGTCTCTGTAAGTACAGACCCACTCTGTGACTCTCCCTGTGGAGTCTCTCAGTACAGACCCACTCTGTGACTCCCTCTGTGGAGTCTCTGTAAGTACAGACCCACTCGGTGACTCCCCCTGTGGAGTCTCTGTAAATACAGACCCACTCCGTGACTCCCCCTGTGGAGTCTCTGTAAGTACAGACCCACTCTGTGACTCTCCCTGTGGAGTCTCTCAGTACAGACCCACTCTGTGACTCCCTCTGTGGAGTCTCTGTAAGTACAGACCCACTCCGTGACTCCCCCTGTGGAGTCTCTGTAAGTACAGACCCACTCTGTGACTCCCCCTGTGGAGACTCTCAGTACAGACCCACTCTGTGACACCCCTGTGGAGTCTCTGTAAGTACAGACCCACTCTGTGACTCTCCCTGTGGAGTCTCTCAGTACAGACCCACTCTGTGACTCCCCCTGTGGAGTCTCTGTGTACAGACCCACTCTGTGACTTCCCCTGTGGAGTATCTGTGTACAGACCCACACTGTGACACCCCTGTGGAGTCTCTCAGTACAGACCCACTCTGTGACACCCCTGTGGAGTCTCTCAGTACAGACCCACTCTGTGACTCTCCCTGTGCTTTACCTAGAGGTTTGAAAATTACAGTCTGGAATTGAGAGATTTTAAATTCACATCTGTTGAAATATATATTACGATACAAAAGTGATTGTGTTGGAAGGGTTTAACTGAATCTGTTTGTTCAGTAACTGTAATTAATATCAGTCTCCATGGACCCCAATTGTATCTCTGTTCAGTAACTGTAATTAATATCAGTCTCCATGGACCCCAATTGTATCTCTGGTGGTTTTCCCTCTTCTCTTCATAAGGCTCTCATCTCACCGTGCCTTTCCTCAGAGTCAGTGGCAGCGTCACCTCCAGCACTCATAGCGATCAGCGGCTCCGCAGAGTGGTAGAGAATGGATGACATTTATGCTCTTATGGACCAGATTTTATTTTCCATGTATAAAGTGCAAGAGATTTACTATCCCCTGCTCGCTGCTCTTGGTGTTCCTGGTAAGTTTCTGTATCCACCTGCTCATTCTATCAATCGGATTACAGTGTATTACATTTGTTGCCTTTATCTGTCCCCTCATCATTGCTGTTGGTTTTCCTGGCGAGTCTCGGTATCCAGCTATATTGGCCCAGAAATTAAAGAGGGAGTCTTCCTGCGGGGGTAAGGCTTCCCCGCGATATCTCACTGCGCGCCGGCTTTTTCATTCCGAGCTCGCACGAACTTGATTTTCTAGACAGCAGCTGGGCAGTGCTTGCGTATCCCACAGACGCAGTTAATTCGTGCGAGCTGTGGGATCACGTGATTCAGTTAGAGCCAATGGCAGCACACCATCTTTCATTCATAGTTTTCACATCAAGTGCTGTGAAAGCTATGAATACTATAGCCCCCCAAAAGAACAGCTAAACCTCAATTAAATTTAAAAAACCCATCACATTAATAAAATAAGTATAGTTAAATAAATTAACCACTTTAAACAAAAAATTTAATTTTTGAAAAAATTTAAAATCTTTTAAAAAGTTATAAAAATAAACTTACCTTTCTTTAAAGTCTCTAAAAAAGATATACCTGTTGAAAAAAATTCAAAATAATACTTAATTAACTACTTACCTTGTTAAAAGAGGGTCTTACGCCTCCTTTCTTTATGTGCAAAATCTTCCATGCTTACCTGCGCGTTCAAAGCACTAAGTGCACTGCATGCGCGCAGCCTGTAGCGCGCACGCGGTTCACTTAGGAACCGCCCCCTTTTGAAATCACCAAGTGCCGGTTTTCAGCGCGTGCGCAGTGCATGCAGAAAACCGGCAATTGGAGACAGAATACGCGAGAGTACACAGTGCGTACTCTCGCGTAGCGGGACTAATTTTTGGGCCATTATTTCTACAAACGTTGCTTCACTGTATTACTGTGTTTTGTTATTTTAGGTCAGTAGATCCAGCTGTAACTTTTATTCAGTGAACTTTTGCTCTGGGTGTGATGTTGCTTTTAATTTTCCTTCGTGTGATGATTACTCCTTCGCCCATTTATTGTTCTGAGTTCAATGAATGACACATCCTCACTTTCATCACGTCTCCCACCTCTTGTATTCACCTTCAGACTGAAAGGTTCTCCGAGCCTACAACACAGGGAGATCACAGGCAGATTTTGAAATATTTCGCTCTGATGACTTAGAATCAGCTCCAGCCTTGTAGAATTCGCAATTATCGCGATTTCATTTTAATAAGGAGAAAACACAAAGTTTCGTTCAAAACAGCTTTTATTTCAGCGGAATGCTGTCAGGTTTAAATTGGACACAAGCAGCCTGTAAAATGGCCGCCGCACCTCGTGACAGAACATTCTAGACTTTTCAGCAGGCAGACAAGATGGCGTTCCAATAAACATTCTTGCAAGATCGATAACGATTCAGCACAGTGAAGACAATACACAGGACATTATGGGTTTACAGTATAAACATCGATACTGGAATCGGTCTCCCAGGTACAAAGGAAAGCCATCAAGGGCCCATCCAAAGGACATTAATATGTAAACTCCCAACGGCTCTACGATGAGAGAGCCGTTAGCAGGTAGTTATACAGGACACTTGGAAGCCCCAAACCCCTCCAGGGGGAACACCGACCGATTTAACAATAGGAGAAATATTAACAGATACTCAAACATTCAGGAGTAGCCCCGAAACCCATTAAGGACAGAGATCACCCATACAGGACATTTTGGGCGCCAAACCTTAAACAAAAGAATGGACATTGTAGTTGGGCGGGAAACGGAAGAACTGTGCACTATAATTGCAGGCCCCAAACCGTCCATTCGGGCTCTTGATTCTTGCTCTGGCCTCTTGCTCTTGCTCTTTTGCTCTTGACTCTTGCCGCTTGCTGCTGTTATCATCGTGGCTGCTCCTGTGTTTTATCCGGTCGATTCGTAACCTCGTGGCTGCTCCTGGGTAAAAGACTGTTGCAAAGACCTATGTTGGTAGCTGGCAGCGGAACCGAAGGCCCGGGATGAGATGAGATGAGATGAGATGAGAGGAGAAGAGAAGAAGACCTTATCCATCGCCACGGTCAGTAGATCCCGACCGCGCCTGTAGGTCGATCAGCCAAGTCTTCTCGACAGGAAGTTTTCTTCTTTAACAAGACATATTGCATCAATGATAACTGGACTGTGTAAACACATCGTATCAGCGATATTGACAACGGTGCTCCACCATACCCTGTATCCAACCAACAGAGGTCTTCACTACAGCGGACGGTCCAGCCGACTGACCGAGCAGCAGAAGCAGTAAACAAGTGGGACCAGGAGATCTCCTGACCAACACGTGGGTGCTGCGGTGAAAAACATCCGATCAGCTATTCGGGATTTCTCCGAGTTATTACGAGTGGTGAGCATGAGTCTCGGGATCCTACGAAGCTAGTTTTAGGATAGTTATTGATAGGGGAGGGTTTAAAGATTAAGGATATTTGTAATGTGTGCCCTATTTACGTTGTGCTGGTCGTTCCTCGTTTCCCTAAGAGTGATTATAACTGTTTGTAAGATTGTACTGTCATTAATCTGTGCATATGACATGTATTTCATAATTTTAAGTATCATGCAATAAAGATTTTCCATTTCGTACCGTTCAAACCAAGTCTACATGAGTTTTATCTCCATTACTGCTCTCGCATCTAAGTCCAGTGTCTAGAACCGTAAGGGAGAGTGATTCGAACCACTCACAGGGGTGTCTAGTGTTCCCAGACTGGCTGGAGACCAGGCCTAGACCCGCACTGACATACAGGCTGCACAGAGCCGCGTGAACCTCACAGGCTACGAGACACGCAGGGTCAGGAGAGCATCCCTTACAGAAAATGGCGACCGCAGCAGGACACTGGCAGCGAGAGGGTAGTGTGTTAGATTTTGGAATGACTGTACGAAATGTGATGCAGGAAAAGATAGCGGATTACGTATTTGGAAAGGTTAATCTAACGAAAAAGTGGATAAGCGAATTGTTAGCGGATAAGAGCCCACTAGAGGCAGCTGAAAGGTGGACGGATAGTAAGGAGCATAAAAAGGCAGTTGAGAAAGCAGTCTGGCTTATGTGCTACAAAAGGCAGGTTCAGATTTCAAACCAGACCAATACAGCGCTAACCGCTCGAATCAAGCATCTAGAGGAGGAAATGGAGGAGAAGGTTTCTGGAGGGGAGGCGCTCATTAAGAGTTTAAATGAGTTACGCCAGGAAAGCCAGGAAGTCTCCAGTTACCTTAAAACAAGGGTAGAGTATCTCGAGTGCCAGATCACTGAAGCAAAATTAAACGAGAGTAGGATGAAGGAAAGATGTAACCGTCAAGCTGCCCAGATAAGAACTCAAGAAGAGAGCTTAATGGGGGTTAGGTCGGCGTATAAGTTGGCCCTTGAGGATAAGTTTCAGGGAGCCGACCATAGCGCCTGCGAAAAAGAGATAGAGAGCCTCAAAAAGGCCGTGAATAATGCGAACGGCATGGTGTGCCTTATTAATCCGTCGGCACGCCAGCCGCTAGTAAATGAGAGATTTAGAAATTCCCCACCAAGTAAAGCAGAAGAAGTAGTAGCCAGTGCGCCCTCCGCGCCACCCAGCTATTCAGAAACCTGGGTTAGGGAGGAAGCAACGGAAGAAGCAAAAGAGCCCGTTGAAAAAGAGGTAGAAAAGGGATCGTTGTATCCAGTAACGGGGATTAAAAGGGGCCCAAGCAGAAACGGTGGGGAAGAACCGGGGGATCTCCTCGGACAGCTGGTGTTGCCTCACAGTTCACATCAGCTGAGGGCCATGATAAACCACGTAAGGAAGCTGACCGAGATAGACGACCCTTCCGTACATTTTAGGGAAGTTGAGCAAGCCGCAGCCATCAACGGCTGCGATGATGGGGAGACAGCAAAAATGCTGCTGTTCTCTTTAGATAGCTCGGTCCTTCAGTGTCTCTCAGGCGATAGCAAGAGGGGTAATAAAAGTTATGAGGAATTGAAAAATGAGGTCCTAGAAGTAGTGGGAGCGAACGACGGAGGTCCGTTTGCTAGAGTGGGACAGACAGTGCAGATGGAGGGAGAACCCCCGAAGGTTTTTGCCGACAGGCTGTGGCCAGTATATGAGCGCAGCTGTCTAGGTGCGCCCGAGCGCGAAGATGTGGAAGGCGCCGCTTTAATTCATTGGCTTAGGTGCATAATAGCCAACAGTTTACCAGCCGTTAGAGAGCAGGCAAAAGCCTGGTTCGATCCCAATGACCTCAACCTTACGGAAGAGTCGGTCTTGAATCGACTCACGTTAGGTTACCGTAACATAAGGGGTATGGCAACACGTCCCTTGAAGGGAAGAGTACATGAGGTACGACCCGCAGCCCCGACTCAAAGAGAGTGGCATCAGGAGGGTAATCGCGCCCCACAGGCAAGTAATGCCTGTTACGGGTGTGGGAAGACAGGGCACTGGCGCAAGCACTGCAGGAACCCTTGGAAGGATTCCAAGGATAAAAATCCCGCGGTCCGAACCCAGGCGCCTGTCCCGGCTAAGGAAGCAAAGGCACCCACCTCTCCCGAAGACCTCGAGGCAGTGTTAGGAGTCATGCGCAAGATGGTTTTGAATGCGCGTGGACAGGTGGCGGTCGCAACCGGCCCCGTAGGTGCCGCAGGACCGTCTAATAGTGCCCCATGACTAGAACCAGCACAGCCCGTCTACCTGTGTCCGCTCAGCTATGATGCGTGGAGGCGACCTGTGGTGGAGATGGAGGTAGAGAAACAAAAGGGCAGTTATTTGTTGGATACGGGAGCTTCTTGCACCATAATCCATACAGATGACCCTTTTGACTCGCCGCTATCTACCAAGGTCCCATTCACGCTAGCAGGGTTCACAGGGAAAGAACAGGCTGGCACGTTTTCCCTCCCGCTATCCATTCGTTTAGGGACACTTCGCCTTAAGTGGAAGTGTATACTGATGGCATGGCAAAAGGGGGGTGGAAGAGGTATTCTCGGGTCCGATCTGCTAGCGGGACACGGGATCCTCGTGGACCTCAGAAATCACTGTCTCTGGGGGGCTAAAGGTGAAAAAGGCGAGGTAATGGTAATTCAAGGGGAGGAAGAAACAGGGGTCCTGTGTACCGTACAGCCATCCGGAGGCTACGACCTCAGGCTTATGGTCGCAGATGTCCCAACGGACATGAAAACGTACGTGACAGATAATATGCACGCGTTTGCAACCCACAAGCACGATTGTGGGAGGGTGGTCGGGTTTGAGGTCAGCGTAGATGGGGACCCCATGACCCGACCCCAAAAGCAGTATAACTTCCCCAAAGAAGCAGAACCCGATATGGAGGCAGCAATGTCTTCCTTGGTGCAGCAGGGCGTGTTGAGGCCGATAGCCACACACGTGAACTCCCCATTATGGCCGGTTAGGAAGCCGGATAATTCGTGGAGAGCCACGGTGGACTACAGAGTCCTTAACAGTAACATCCCCGCCTGCGCGCCCACAGTAGCAGCAGTTGCTGACCTAATAGGGAGCATCCCAGCGTCCGCGACCACGTTCACGGTGCTGGATATCTCGAACGGTTTTTGGTCCATCCCGCTGCGGCGAGAGGACCAGTACAAGTTTGCCTTTACGTTTAAAGGGCAACAGTACACGTGGAACTGCTTGCCACAGGGTTTCCACAATAGCCCCAGTATTTTTCACCAGTGTATGGCAGGAAGTTTAAAGGAGTTTAGTCAGCCCAATCAGATAGTACAGTATGTGGATGATTTGCTCCTATTTACGGACTCAAGGGAGGAGCACGGACCACTACTGGACGAGTTATTGGAGCTGTTAGCGAGAAAGGGTTTTAAAGTAAACCCAAAGAAAGCACGTATCGGTCAGCAGGAAGTAAAATTCCTGGGACTGACCCTACGCGCTGGGGAAAGAGCCATAGACAAAGCAAGGAGGGAGTCGGTGCAAGAATTACCGATTCCCAACAACGTAAGGGGTGTGAGGTCCTTCTTGGGACTCACCGGTTACTGCAGGGATTTTATCGAGGATTATGCGGCCACAGCGGCGCCGCTCCTCCGACTCCTCCATAAGGGAGTAGAGTGGCTTTGGGACGAGGGCTGCCAAGCAGCCTTCGAGAAGTTAAAAAGGGATCTGCAGACCGCGCCAGTCTTAGGGGCCATAGATGGGGGGGAGGAGTTTTTCCTGGAGGTAGCTGCCAGCGGAGACAGCTTAAGCGCCGTGCTGCTCCAAGAGCGTCACGGCAAGCTGAGGCCGGTTGTCTATTCATCCAGGGTATTAACGGATGTGGAGAGAAGTTTTTCCAATTGCGAAAGGCACCTTTTAGCCACGCATTGGGCTGTGAAAAGATCAGCGATCTTCACAGGGCTCTCTCCCATCACTCTCCTCACACATCACACACCAACTAAGATGCTTCTGGATGGGAGGATTAAAGACGGGACCGTAAGCAGCGCACGCATTGCGCGTTGGACCCTTCTTCTCTCTCAGTTGGACATCAGAGTAAAAGGTCTTTGCGAGCCCAGGCTTGCGGCCAATTTGGTATACCCCGGTACAGCCCACCGGTGTTCGGTGGAGGGGGTGTGGGACGTCAACATAGGTTTACGGGCCGGGATACATCCCACTGGGCGCGAGATTTATGTTGATGGGTCTAGCACAGTATCTGCTGGCGAGCGACTCACAGGGTGTGGAGTTTATGACCCTGCGGCAGACCTTGCCCTGGCGATCAAGCTCCCTAGCACCATGAGCGCGCAGCAGGCTGAGCTGTCTGCCGTGGTGTACGTGGTAACCCACCCAGACATTTTCCCAACCCCATACACGATTTGCTCGGACAGTATGTTCACCTGCAATTCATGTACGGAATACCTGGCCATTTGGTCCCGCCGTGGATACACCTCCGCGGACGGGCGACCTTTAACGGTAAAGCCCTTGCTGGAGAAGATCTTAGCAGCAGCAGTAGGGGAGGAAGGGGAGATTTTCATCCATAAGGTGAAAGCTCACTCCTCCACAGAGCCCCGTGGGGAGGGCAACCGGCAGGCGGATGCGCTAGCCAGGGAGGGTGCCCGCGACGGTACTTTCTGGAACCCCTATAGAACCGGACCCATAGCAGCGGTCCGAGGTGGGGACGGGAATACCGGGAACACCAGGGTAGCATTGCCCCTAGACCTTAAGACCGTCCAAGCCCAGGATCCCGCCCTAAAAGCAGTCCTAAAAACGATTGCTGAGGGGAGGCAGGTAGAAGGTCCGTACAGTACGGCAACCCTCTCAGTTAAGGAAGGCATGCTGTTCCGCGAGGAGCAGTGGGTTGTGCCGCAGCAGCACAGGAGGGAATTCCTCCAGTTGGCTCACGAGGGACCAGGGGCAGGGCACCCCGGGCCCGAGGTTACCTGGCAACGGGTAGAGCAAGCGGGATGGTGGCCAGGGCTCAGGGAACAAGTCCGCGAGTTCTGCGCTAACTGTCTTGTGTGCGCTGCAAACAACCCAGACCCCCAGAAAAGGAAGGTGCCCATGGGACACGTAAGAAGGGTAGAGGGACCATGGCAGTCGATACAGATCGACTATATAGGACCCCTGCCCACCACCCAGGGAGGTTATAAGTACTGCCTCGTCCTGGTGGATGTGTTTTCCAAGTGGGTGGAAGCCTTCCCTTGTCGAACAGCTACGGCACTGGGTACAGCAAAAATCTTGGTCCGGGAAGTGTTCTCGCGGTGGGGACTCCCCCGTTTCGTGGAGTCAGACCAAGGGAGTCATTTCACCGGCCAGGTGATGCAGAACACCCTCATGCTTTTGGGCATTGAAGGGAAGTGGCACGTAGCACACAATCCCCAGTCATCCGGGATTGTTGAACGTATGAACCGGACCCTGAAGGAGAAATTGAGGAAAGAGACTAGGAACTCGCCCCAAAAATGGGCGGAAGTTCTGCCTTTAGTCCTCATGGGGGTCCGGGCCAGTCAGTCAAAAAGTACGGGGTACTCCCCGCACGAGGTAATGACCGGCAGGCTCATGCGAACCCCCACCCATGTGCTAGCCCCGGTGCTCACTGAGGGTCAGCTTCAAGAGATCAGCAGGGACAAGTTCGCCCAAACTCTCCTGGAGCGCCTGAAGCAGGTTTATGAGCAGGCGGCTGGGAACATGGGAAGGCAGCATCAGGGCAATCGCTTGTTGCTGGAACCCCGCAAAACGCGGGAGTGGGAAGTAGGAGACCAGGTCATGGTCAGAAACTACGCCAGAGTAGGGAGTCTGGAACCACTGTATATGGGACCCTACAACATTGTAGACAAGGCAAGTCCCATGGTTTACGCCGTAAAAGTACCTCGGCGCACTAAGTGGTTCCACATAAACCAATGTAAACTGTACCAGCCGGGTGCGCAAGGGAAAACTACAGGGGTAAATCCCGCCAATGGGAAAACACAGCCCCAGGTAGGACCACAAGGCACACAGGCAGGCGTAGCAGCTTGCATCAGGGGAAGGGACATCCCGGACGATCATGCAGCGTTTTTCTGGAGTTGGGGGTTAGATGACGAGGACCCCAGGGTACCCTGGTCAGATGAGGATAGTGCAGATGAGCATAGTGATGATGACGGGTGGTTTCAGAGGAACGGTCTGGAAGGATTGGGGCCGCTAGGTAGAGATCCATACGGGGTGGACACACAAGCTGCAGGTCCCGACAGCAGGAGGAAGGAGCTAGAGGAGGCCGGGCCAGCCGCTATGTGGTTCCCAGAGGTGTGGCCGCCCGCTTTGAACGTCCAGTCCTCAGGGGAGGCAGAGTTCGCGAGTGAAGGGCCGCCTGCTGGGCCGAGCAGGGCGGGGCCCCGAACTGCCAGCCCCGAGGTTAGGGAGGCGGAGTCAGCGGAGGCGGGGCTGGCGCCTGTGATGGAACCCCAGGTCATCCCGTTGAAGGTCTCGGGACCCGGTCCGTCCGTCACGGAGCCCCCGCCCATAGCAATTCCCCGTAGGTCAAGCAGAGTCCCCCAGCCCAGGAAGATGTGGTCAGGTCCCCAGGCTGCCCCAGGGCGTAAGTTTCAGGTTAAGATAACCCGGGTAGAGACAGGCCACATCGAAGCAGTAACAGGCTGCGGCAGATCAGAGGAAAGGGTCAGCGCAGCAACAGGCTGCGGCAGATCAGAGGGAAGGTTCAGTGCCCTCCCACCGTCGGGAAGAGCTCGCAGCAGCCTTCTCAGGATTTAAAGGGGCCGCCCTGAGAACGGGCGGCATTGTAAAGTTATTAGTTTAAGGTTTTAAGTTTTAGTTTAAGGTTTTAAGTAGTTTTAATAAGGTTAAGTTTGTAGTGTTTTTAACAGATAACGACAAAATGATGGGAGTTTTAAGGCTAGGTTTAGAGGAAGTCTATTTAGCAAACGTTGAAGTTTACGTGAGGCGAGGTCAGGGGACCCGCTCACCCTTCACAAAAGCCAGAGACTTTTTGCGAGGCTGGCTACCTCATTCTATCTGATCACAGGAACCAAGGAAGGATGGAACGACTTCTAGTTTTGCTCGTGGCAATCGGATGTGGATTGGCCTATCGGGGCCTCACCAAGGATGTCGTGGTGTTTGGATGTTCCGGGGACACGGCCCCCATCGCGGTGGATGGGACCGGAAGACGGAAGGCAGAAGGGACCAGCACCTATTTCCACAAGGGAAGGTGGCCAGGATGGCTGGGAACGAACTCAACGGAGTATTCCAGCACATCGGGGTTCGCCTATAAAGAGACTTCTTTAATGTGCCCCAAAGTACGGATCATCGCACCCAGGATCAGCGTCACCGTCGGCAAACGGATTTGTTTGACCTGCAGTGGGAATGTCCCATTGAGCCGATGGTGGTGGCTGCGAAAGCTGAGCAAAACTATGAGGAACTCTTCGGTTGAGTGGGAGCGACTGGGTAATAATACCCATCGGACAATTACGGGGACAGATGGACAAGTGAAAGTCTGTTGGGACAAATGGTGGGAACCGGATGAGGGGATTTATGTTTGTATGTGGGGGTCAAAGTACGTTTGCCCCAAAGGCATCTCCATATTCTTTATTAACCAGTGGCAGGATAACGGACAGGGGATGAGGTGGGATGCGAGCACCAGGGGGTGCGGAGCCCCATACTCTCCGATCCCAGTAAATGCCACTGAGCTCATTACGCGCCCACGCAAAGCCCCGCCCACGATTCCGGTAGTTCTAACTGAGGAAGAAGGGTGCCCTAAAACTAGTAAGGGACCCGGGAACGGTTTGGTACTGGTCCCCACAGACCAGATACTATTTCAGGGAGTGCATTACGCGGTGGCCTCGGTGATTTTAAATCTCACTGAGGTACGGTTACCAGAGTGGTGCCCCAAAAAGACGGAACAGTTGTACCAGGTCCTGTTGACCAAGATGTTCAGGCAATTTTACGAGTTTGATTTTGCAGAAATTGATAAGACAAGTTTATACACCGCACCGCAGGAAGTTTTGGACCAAGTAGGGAGGCAAAGAAGGGGTTTGGTGAACGATGCGTTCACTGCTTTTAACACAGGGACATCTGTGGTCAACGCTCTAGACAGTGTGGAGCTGCAGACCCAGATTAATGGTTTAAAAACACAGTTAAAGGATATTCTTACAGATGAGAATAAAGTGGTAGGGTCAGGTCTGCACGAGGACCAAGCCATGACACTACACTTAAAAGAGATTATAGCAGAGCTGGAGAAACATGCGCGTACGGTAAATGCCCTGATTAGGGAAGATCGGAATGCATCCGATCAAGCTGCGCAGAACGAGGTGTGCGTGCTTTACGGGGCGTGGTTACTGGGCGAGGGCCGCAGTAATTTGGAGGATTTAAAACAAGGTTTGGTTCCGTCCTGGATAAGTAACAAACACCTGCGGGCGCTCCACCCTTTTCAGAACGCATTAAGTCCGTGCCAGCTCAGGCTAGCTTCAGAAGCTTACCCAGTCCCCGTGGACTGCGGACGTTCAAACCATACTATTATGGGAATAGTATTACGCATGCCGGTTTTGGGCAACACAGCAAAGCCCGCCCCGGTGTATCGGGTAGAGAACATTGGTGTCATTCAGGGGGGAGCCCACATTCGTTATGCAGCGGTTCCACCTTACGTCATCCGCTGGGAGCAAACGATGACAGGTACAGATCTCTCTGGTTGTCGTGGCAGGGGAGCACACATAATACTGTGCCCCCAGCACTTGAATGCCTTTTTAACACCACAGTGCGGGTTCAGAACGGCTGGCGCCAAGTCCATGAATTGCACCATGGAGGCAATGGCACAAGATCATGTGCCTCCGCAGGTAGCATACATCGGGGGTGGAACATATTGTGTTACCACTGCAGCGCAACACTACCAGCATGGAAACCGTAGCCGGTGTCCGGTGAGTGACAGCAGTTTCTGTTTTAAACCCAGGGCTGAAGTTCAAGTAGCACAACAGCGAATTATCCCAATCCCTGAACCATCCACTGTTCATCTCACAGTAAAAGAGAATTTCACCGACTTGCAGCGATTTGTCGCGCATTTTGGATACCTCATTCCCCCTCTCCCTGAGCACTTAACCAAACTTCTGAAAGCCGTCGCGGTGTCACAAAAGCATTTCTATACATTAGAACAGAAAACCGTCGAGATAGGTACAGACATTTTGGACATAGTGGTTCCACCGTGGTGGAATCTGTTCACGAATATTGAAGTGCCCTCATGGGTCAGAATAGCCTCCCACATTTTAGTCGTCTGTCAAGTGTTTATTGTAGTATACCTTTTGTTCATACATTGTAAAAGAGACAAGCGCCTCACCAAGCATGAGAACACGGGAGAGTGGCGAGAACGTTACGTGCGCGTGCACGATGAGAGCGCAGTGTAATGGGAAAATGGCGTCACTCCCGCTCGCCACGTGCGCCGCGGAAGTTTGTACTCATTGTAAATACGTTGGAAACTCGACATGTTTAAGAGTCGGGATTTGTTTATTTTGGTGATGGTGTTGATTGTTTGGTTTTTGGGTTTTGTTTTTCCTTCCCTTGAATAAAAGACAAATATACAGGTGATGCGTGAGGTATCGGCCTGGTTACGCCGGGAAGGAAAACAAGTGGTGTAAGTTTAAGGGCAAATGATGCCTACGGTGATATAAAATGTGATTTTCTTGGGAAATAAGGACGACACAGAGACCATAGTGAAGTTAAAATTTTATGGGATTAATTTACTGGATTCGGAGTGAAATCGAGATAAGATTGCTCACCACTGAGATTTTTGATACGATAAGCGGAGTTATTCGCATCAACAGGAGGGACTGTAGAATTCGCAATTATCGCGATTTCATTTTAATAAGGAGAAAACACAAAGTTTCGTTCAAAACAGCTTTTATTTCAGCGGAATGCTGTCAGGTTTAAATTGGACACAAGCAGCCTGTAAAATGGCCGCCGCACCTCGTGACAGAACATTCTAGACTTTTCAGCAGGCAGACAAGATGGCGTTCCAATAAACATTCTTGCAAGATCGATAACGATTCAGCACAGTGAAGACAATACACAGGACATTATGGGTTTACAGTATAAACATCGATACTGGAATCGGTCTCCCAGGTACAAAGGAAAGCCATCAAGGGCCCATCCAAAGGACATTAATATGTAAACTCCCAACGGCTCTACGATGAGAGAGCCGTTAGCAGGTAGTTATACAGGACACTTGGAAGCCCCAAACCCCTCCAGGGGGAACACCGACCGATTTAACAATAGGAGAAATATTAACAGATACTCAAACATTCAGGAGTAGCCCCGAAACCCATTAAGGACAGAGATCACCCATACAGGACATTTTGGGCGCCAAACCTTAAACAAAAGAATGGACATTGTAGTTGGGCGGGAAACGGAAGAACTGTGCACTATAATTGCAGGCCCCAAACCGTCCATTCGGGCTCTTGATTCTTGCTCTGGCCTCTTGCTCTTGCTCTTTTGCTCTTGACTCTTGCCGCTTGCTGCTGTTATCATCGTGGCTGCTCCTGTGTTTTATCCGGTCGATTCGTAACCTCGTGGCTGCTCCTGGGTAAAAGACTGTTGCAAAGACCTATGTTGGTAGCTGGCAGCGGAACCGAAGGCCCGGGATGAGATGAGATGAGATGAGATGAGAGGAGAAGAGAAGAAGACCTTATCCATCGCCACGGTCAGTAGATCCCGACCGCGCCTGTAGGTCGATCAGCCAAGTCTTCTCGACAGGAAGTTTTCTTCTTTAACAAGACATATTGCATCAATGATAACTGGACTGTGTAAACACATCGTATCAGCGATATTGACAACGGTGCTCCACCATACCCTGTATCCAACCAACAGAGGTCTTCACTACAGCGGACGGTCCAGCCGACTGACCGAGCAGCAGAAGCAGTAAACAAGTGGGACCAGGAGATCTCCTGACCAACACGTGGGTGCTGCGGTGAAAAACATCCGATCAGCTATTCGGGATTTCTCCGAGTTATTACGAGTGGTGAGCATGAGTCTCGGGATCCTACGAAGCTAGTTTTAGGATAGTTATTGATAGGGGAGGGTTTAAAGATTAAGGATATTTGTAATGTGTGCCCTATTTACGTTGTGCTGGTCGTTCCTCGTTTCCCTAAGAGTGATTATAACTGTTTGTAAGATTGTACTGTCATTAATCTGTGCATATGACATGTATTTCATAATTTTAAGTATCATGCAATAAAGATTTTCCATTTCGTACCGTTCAAACCAAGTCTACATGAGTTTTATCTCCATTACTGCTCTCGCATCTAAGTCCAGTGTCTAGAACCGTAAGGGAGAGTGATTCGAACCACTCACAGGGGTGTCTAGTGTTCCCAGACTGGCTGGAGACCAGGCCTAGACCCGCACTGACATACAGGCTGCACAGAGCCGCGTGAACCTCACAGGCTACGAGACACGCAGGGTCAGGAGAGCATCCCTTACAGCCTCCAGTTCACTTTACACCATCTCCTGCTTCACCTCAATGTGTCTTTTTCTAGATGGTTTGATCTAACAAGTATGACTGATCCTCCAACAATAAGCTGACTTTTTCATTGATATTTTAGTGTACTCATTTCCAGTCATTGTTTTGAAATAATTGAATTCTGTGCTGCCTGTCACAGGAGAGGGAATCTCTCAGTCAATCCAACATTTATTTTCGGTCATAACTTTCTCTCCTTTCCTGTCATTGTTTCTATCTGATTATAACTGCAGTGTTGTGAATAGTGAATAACTTTTGTATTTTTCTGGCTTTACCCCTTTGGAAACAAAGCAAATTATCACTGAATAACATCAAATATTACATTAGCCCTCTTAGTCTCATTCAGAACTCAGGGTAAAGTAGCACATCGGCAATGTTAACGGTCTACATCAAGTTATAGTACATTATTATAGAAAATATTTGTAATCACACTGGAACATCAGCTTTAACATGAACGACAACAGATTGGGTGGATGGTTCAGTTTACAACGTGTAATGTGATGCGGAGATGCCGGTGTTGGACTGGGGTGGACAAATGTGAGAAGTCGCACAACACCAGGTTATAGTCCAACAGCTTTATTTGAAATCACAAGCTTTCGGAGAAACATAGAAACATAGAAACATAGAATCTAGGAGCAGGAGTAGGCCATTCGGCCCGTCGAGCCTGCTCCACCATTCAATACGATCATGGCTGATCATCCAAATCCAGTACCCTGTCCCTGCTTTAATCCCCACAGTACACATATCCCACCCTACCCCCGTAACCCCACGTATTTAATTCCCCCTAACATATCCCATCCTATCCCCATAACCCCACATATTTAATCCCCCCCTAACACTAAGGGTCAATTTATCATAGCCAAATCAACCTAACCCACACATTTTTGGACTGTGGGAGGAAACCGGAGCACCCGGAGGAAACCCACACAGACACGGGGAGAATGTGCAAACTCCACACAGACAGTCATCCGAGGTCAGATTCGAACCCGAGTCCCTGGTGCTGTGAGGCACCAGTGCTAACCACTATGCCACCGCGCTGCTCCTTCGTCAGGCGAAGTGAAGAGATGCATATAGGCACAGCATATATAGTCAGAGAACACTGCCAGATGACTACAGTTAATCTTTCTAACTGCCCTTTATCACACCTCGGCAGAGAGATAATCACGGCAATCAAAGGTGTGGATGGTGTCCAAACAGGTCAATCAGGAAAACATTACATCAAAGACAATGAGGTGGGGTCACAAGGGGTCAAATGTGGCAGATGCTGGGGTCTGGATGGAAAACACAAAACTTTTTTTGCTGGAATCACAGCAGGTCCGGCCGCATCTGTGTAGAGAGAACAAGCCAACGACGACTCGAGTCTGGATGACTGACACCATCCACACCTTTGATTGCCGTGATTATCTCTCTGCCGAGGTGTGATAAAGGGCAGTTAGAAAGATTAACTGTAATCATCTGGCAGTGTTCTCCGACTGTATATGCTGTGCCTATATGCATCTCTTCACTTCACCTGACGAAGGAGCAGCGCTCCGAAAGCTTGTGATTTCAAATAAAGCTGTTGGACTATAACCTGGTGTTGTGCGACTTCTCACAAACGTGTAATGTGTTTGCTGGTTCAATTTTCAATAAACAATCGAATTGATACTTGATTCAGAAAGTACAATGTTATCAATGGTTTCTGATCCTGATCCATCTTTCAACAGTTTCTCCTCTCCTTTCCTGGGCTTGTTGGCTTCTTGCTGGATTCCGGTTCCCCGGGGGCTCTCAGGTGCTCATGGGAGGCATCGCAGCCAAGTTTGGTCCCGTCCACGCTTCCCCTGTTCACTGCTTCCTTCTCCAACCCAGCTCCCGGTTAATTCAGAGTCATCATTCCCGACACAGCCCTCCCTGATCAGACAGCCACACACAAAGGAACAACCGAACAACGACTGACAGCTTCATCCTGGACAGATGCCCTTTCATTACACAGAATCACCGAGCAGAGATCAGCAGGAGGGAATCAACTTGATTCTGTGCCCGTTAACCAGGGTCATTGTGTAATGATCAGGAGCAGAAACCTGGGTTAATCTCCCGACACTAACCCAAGGTCACTGTGTAATGATCAGGAGCAGAAACCTGGATAATCTCCCGACACTAACCCAGGGTCACTGTGTAATGATCAGGAGCAGAAACCTGGATAATCTCCCGACACTAACACAGGGTCAGCGTGTAATGATCAGGAGTAGAAACCTGGAAAGTGCGGTTTCAACAGAGTGCTGCGAGTTGGGTGAGTCGGAGTTTGGTGAGGAGTGGAAGGAGGAGCTCCCTTGCTTCCCCTTTGTTTTTCCTAACTTTTCACCCTGTAGGTAGAGGCCGGTGTCGGGAGCAGCAGGAGAGTACAGTGAGTATTTAAACTTACTTTCACGGGCTTTTTTTTAAAGGCCGGTCAATCTCGCAGACCGGCAGCAGCGTTCCAGCGCCACACCACGATTCAAAAAGTGACGCGGGCAAGAGGAAGCAGCTGATTGCGTGAGTACGGCCAGGTGAGTATTTATACTACTCTATAGTTTGACAGTTAAGGTTAATAGTTTATAAAGTTTAGAAGGTCTTAATTTTTGTGGTTATAGTTTCTAAGGTCTCTGTTGTGTAGCAGGGAGTGCTAGTAAACAAGGGCCCTTGAGTATATCATTTAATTGTAGTGTAATTAGTGGCATTGATTTGATTTAATTTAATTTTCATTAATTAAAGGGTAAGTCATGGCAGCACAGCTCAGCCCCGTGGTATGCTCCTCCTGCACTATGTGGGAAATCGGGGACATTTCCTGTGTCCCTGACAACCATGTGTGCGGGAAGTGTATCCAGCTGCAGCTACTGGCAGACCGCATTGCGGCGCTGGAGCTGCGAATGGATACATACTGGAGCATTCGCAATGCTGAGGACGTCGTGGATAGCACGTTTAATCAGTTGGTCACACCGCAGGTAAAGGCTGCACAGGCAGGAAGGGAATGGGTGACCGACAGGCAGAGTAGTAGGTGCAGGCAGGTAGTCCAGGGGTCCCCTGCAGCCATCCCCCTCTCAAACAGATATACCGCTTTGGATATTGTTGAGGGAGATGGCTTATCGGGGGAAGGCAGCAGCAGCCTACTTCCTGGCACCATGGGTGGTTCTGCTGCACAGGACAGGAGGAAAAAGAGCGGGAGAGCTATAGTGATCGGGGATTCTATTGTAAGGGGAATAGATAGGCATTTCTGCGGCCGCAAACGAGACTCCAGGATGGTATGTTGCCTCCCTGGTGCAAGGGTCAAGGATGTCTCGGAGCGGCTGCAGGGTATTCTGAGGAGGGAGGGTGAACAGCCAGTTGTCGTGGTGCATATAGGTACCAACGATATAGGTAAAAACTGGGATGAGGTCCTAAAAGCTGAATATAGGGAGTTAGGAGGTAAATTAAAAAATAGGACCTCAAAGGTAGTAATCTCAGGATTGCTACCAGTGCCACGTGCTAGTCAGAGTAGAAATAGAAGGATATTTCAGATGAATACGTGGCTAGAGGAATGGTGCAAGGGGGAGGGATTCAAATTCCTGGGACATTGGAACCGGTTCTGGGGGAGGTGGGACCAGTACAAACTGGATGGTTTGCACCTGGGCAGGACTGGGACTGATGTCCTAGGGGGAGTGTTTGCTAGTGCTGTTGGGGAGGGTTTAAACTAAAATGGCAGGGGGTTGGGAACCTGTGCAGGGAGACAGAGGAAAGGGAAGCAAGGATAGAAGCAAAAGACAGGAAGGAGAAAAGCAAAAGTGGCAGTCAGAGAAATCAAGGGTGTAAATCAAACATGGCCACAGTAAATAATAATTATAAAAGGTCTAAGAGTGTTAAAAAAAACAAGCCTGAAGGGTCTGTGTCTTAATGCAAGGAGCATTCGTAATAAGGTGGATGAATTAACTGCGCAAATAGATGTAAACGGATATGATCTAATTGGGATTACGGAGACATGGCTCCAGGGTGACCAAGGCTGGGAATTCAATATCCAGGGGTATTCAATATTCAGGAAGGACAGGCAAAAAGGAAAAGGAGGTGGGGTAGCATTGCTGGTTAAAGAGGAGATTAACACAATAGTAAGGAAGGATATTAGCTCTGATGATGTGGAATCTGTATTGGTAAACCTGAGAAATACCAAGGGGCAGAAAACATTAGTGGGAGTTGTATACAGACCCCCAAACAGTAATGCTGAGGTTGGGGATGGCATTAAATGGGAAATTAGGGATGCGTGCAATAAGGGCACAGCAGTTATCATGGGTGACTTTAATCTACATATAGATTGGGCTAACCAAATTAGTAACAATACTGTGGAGGGGGAATTCCTAGAGTGTATACGGGATGGTTTCCTGGACCAATATGTCGAGGAGCCAACTAGAGATCAGGCCATCTTAGACTGGGTATTATGTAATGAGAAAGGATTAATTAGCAATCTTGTTGTGCGAGGCCCCTTGGGGAGGAGCGATCATAATATGATAGAATTGTTCATTAAGATGGAGAGTGAAGTAGTTGACTCAGAGACTGGGGTCCTGAATTGAAATAAAGGAAACTACGATGGTATGAGGCGTGAATTGGCTAGGATGGATTGCGGAACGTTACTTAAAGGGTTGACGGTGGATAGGCAATGGCAAACATTTAAAGATCGCATGGATGAACTACAGAATTTGTTCATCCCTGATTGGCATAAAAATAAAACAAAAAAGGTGACTCAACCGTGGCTAACAAGGGAAATTCAGGATAGCATAAGATCCAAGGAGAGGACATATAAATTGGCCAGAAAAAGCAGCAAACCTGAGGATTGGGAGCAGTTTAGGATTCAGCAAAGGAGGACAAAGGGATTAATTAAGAGGGGGAAAATAGAGTATGAGAGTAAGCTTGCAGGGAACATAAAAACTGACTGTAAAAGCTTCTATAGATATGTGAAGAGAAAAAGATTGGTGAAGTCAAGCGTAAGTCCCTTGCAGTCAGAATCAGGGGAATTTATAATGGGGAACAAAGAAATGGCAGGCCAATTAAATACATACTTTGGTTCTGTCTTCACAAAGGAGGACACAAATAACCTCCCAGAGATGTCAGGGAACATAGGGGTAAAAATTGAGTCACGCCCCATTTGGGGCGCAAACCTCGCCGGGGCGCGACTTTTAGCGCCCCGAAAAAATTAGCGGCCCCGCGCCGGAACTTCAGTGGTTGCGCCCCAAGAGGGAAGCGGGGCGCAACTGGAAGCACCCCGCATCCCTCTTGGGGCGCTGCGAGTGAATATCCTGGCGTTACGTGCCGCAGCGCCACGCGCTGCGGCACGTCGCGCCGCGGTATTGCAGGCCTTCCTCCCCTTCTTAAAGGGGAGGGGCCTTGCGCAGCGCGAACCGGGGCCCAGCTGGGCTCCCAGGGATCGGGAGTGCCGGCAAAAGAGCCCGGCACTCAAGAGAAGTGCCGGGCTCTTGGAGCGCAGCCGGCACTTCACGGTGGGGGGGCTTCACGGGGGCCGGGGACAGCAACGGGGGCAGGTGCTGGCAGGCGGCCAGCAACAAAAATGGCCGCCTGCCACCTCCCCTTTAAATATCGCCGCCCCGGCCGCACGTACGCCCCCCTGAACCCGTCGGACATAGCGTCTGGCGGTAAATCAGGGGGCGCGACTGAAGATCACGGCCGGGGCGCGAGCGGGGCGCTGCGCACGGCGATGACGTCATCGCCGGCGGCGCAGCGCCACAGGGCGCTACCGGCTGCCGCCGCCGCTAACCTCCCACTAAATTTTTCGGGAGGCGTGGGCGGCGCTGCGCCCGGGCGTTAGCTGCTTTACGCCCCATTAGCGCCCATTTAAGGCGCTAACGGGAGGCGCAAGCAGCTGAATTTTTCCCCCATAGGGTCTAATGAGAGGGAAGAACTGAATGAAATCAGTATTTGTAGGGAAATGGTGTTAGGGAAATTGATGGGATTGAAGGCCTATAAATCCCCAGGGCCTGATAATTTACATCCTAAGGTACTTAAAGAAGTGGCCCTAGAAATAGTAGATGCATTGCTGGTCATCTTCCAAAATTCTATGGACTCTGGAACAGTTCCCATGGATTGGAGGGTAGCTAATGTAACCCCACTATTTAAAAAAGGTGGGAGAGAGAAAACGGGGAATTATAGACTGGTAAGCCTGACATTGGTAGTGGGGAAAATGCTAGAGTCCATTATAAAAGATGTAATAGCAGAGCACTTGGAAAACAGTGACAGGATCGGACAAAGTCAACATGGATTTACAAAAGGTAAATCGTGCTTGACTAATCTACTGGAATTTTTTGAGGATGTAACTGGTAGAATAGATAAGGGAGAACCAGTGGATGTGGTGTATTTGGACTTTCAGAAGGCTTTCGATAAGGTCCCGCATAAGAGAGTAGCATGCAAAGTTAAAGCACATGGGATTGGGGGTAAGGTACTGACTTGGATAGAGAACTGGTTGGCAGACAGGAAGCAAAGGGTTGGAATAAATGGGTCTTTTTCTGAGTGGCAGGCAGTGACTAGTGGGGTATCGCAGGGATCGGTGCTAGGACCCCAGTTATTCACAATAAATATTAATGATCTAGACAAGGGAACTAGATGTAATATCTCCAAGTTTGCAGACGACACAAAGCTGGGTGGCCGTGTGTGTTGTGAGGAGGATGCAGAGAAACTCCAGTATGATCTGGACAAGTTGGGTGATTGGGCAGATGCATGGCAGATGCAGTATAATGTGGATAAATGCGAGGTTATCCACTTTGGTGGCAAAAACAGGAAGGCAGATTATTATCTGAACGCCAATAGATTGGGAAAAGGGGAAGTGCAACAAGACCTGGGAGTCCTTGTGCACCAGTCGTTGAAGGTAAGCATGCAGGTGCAGCAGGCGGTTAAGAAGGCAAATGGTATGTTGGCCTTCATAGCGAGAGGATTCGAGTACAGGAGCAAGGATGTCTTGCTGCAGTTGCACAGGGCCTTGGTGAGACCACACCTTGAGTATTGTGTGTAGTTTTGGTCGCCTTATCTGAGGAAGGATGTTCTTGCCATGGAGGGAGTGCAGCGAAGATTCACCAGACTGATACCCGGGATGGCAGGAATGACGTATGAAGAGAGATTGGGACGATTGGGCTTGTATTCGCTGAGTGTAGAAGAATGAGAGGGGATCTCATTGAAACTTATAAAATTCTAACAGGACTAGACAGACTAGATACAGGAAGGATGTTCCCGATGGCGGGGGAGTCCAGTACCAGGGGTCACAGTCTAAGGATAAGGGGTAAGCCATTTAGGACTGAGATGAGGAGGAATTTATTCACCCAGAGAGTGGTGAACCTGTGGAATTCTCTACCACAGAAGGCAGTAGAGGCCAATTCATTAAATATATTCAAGAAGGAGTTAGATATATTTCTTAAAGCTAAAGGGATAAAGGGAAATGGGGAGAAAGCAGGGACAGTGTACTGAATTTGGATGATCTGCCATGATCTCATTAAATGGCGGAGCAGGCTCGAGGGGCCGAATGGCCTACTCCTGCTCCTATCTTGTATGTTTCTATGTAATCTCCCGACACTAACCCAGGGTCACTGTGTAATGATGAGGAGTAGAAACCTGGATAATCTCCCGACACTAACACAGGGTCACTATGTAATGATCAGGAGCAGAAACCTGGATAATCTCCCGACACTAACCCAGGATCACTGTCTAATGATCAGGAGTAGAAACCTGGGCTGATTCCTCCACACTAATCCAGAGTCACTGGGTAATGATCAGGAGCAGGAACCTGGGCTGATTCCCCGACACTAACCAAGGGTCACTGGGTAATAATCAGGAGCAGGAACCTGGGCTGATTCTCCCACACTAACCCAGGGTCACTGGGTAATGATCAGGAGCAGGAACCTGGGCTGATTCTCCCACACTAACCCAGGGTCACTGGGTAATGATCAGGAGCAGGAACCTGGGCTGATTCCCCGACACTAACCAAGGGTCACTGGGTAATGATCAGGAGCAGGAACCTGGGCTGATTCCCCTACACTAACCCAGAGTCACTGTCATAGAGTCATAGGGCTGGATTTTGTCAGTTGGGGCGGGCTGGGGCGTGTCAGGTGGAAATCGTGTCAGGACCCCGACTCCTAAGTGAAGTGTTGAAAAAGTTGGATTTTCCCCTAATTGGGCAATTGATTCCCTGCGTGTGGGAACCCCTGGCCCAATGAGTCTTTTCACACAGAAAGTTGCCTCCGATGACGTCATCAATGCTGCTGGATTTAAGGCCTGCAAGCAGCCTTGCTTCCTCTGGAGACTGCAAAGGCTCTGCAAATTGTATGAAGGTGTTGATTTCCCGACAATGTCCACAATCAAGCAAAAGTGTGCACCTCGGTTTGATGAGCCCTCCCTCCAAGCTCTGGTGCACGGAGCCAGATGTAATAAGGAGGTGCTGTTCCCTTCCTCAGGGAGAAAAAAGCCACCCCAGCAGACAAAAGCTGTGTGGCTGCAAGTGGCCGAGGAGGTCAACTCCATCTCGCTGAGCCGCAGAACCTGGTTGCAATGCAGAAAGAGGTTTCATGATCTTCTCCGCACAGGAAAAGTGAGTATGACTTTCCCATCACCCTCAATCTGATCCCCATCGCCTCTCATCACCAGCACTCTGCTTTGCCAACCTCTTCCTCCACATCCCACTTGACACTTACATGCCTGCACCCTTACCCATTCCCTCTCTCTCTCGAAGGTCACATTCACTTAACTATTCGACCATGCAGCCCTCACACTCCCTATCACTGTGATGCCATGACGACAACAACTTTCAACACACAGGGATGGTCCTTTGTCTCCTTCTAAGCATCTATGCTATGGATTCTCTACACTCACTCCTTCATTCTCACTCAAACTCCACTTGTGTCCCTCATTGCAGGAAAAGAGAGCCCACAATAAGAGGGAAAGAGCCATGACAGGAGGAGGGCCTCCCTCAGTAGCCCAGCTCACCGCCTGGGAGGAGGTGGCCCTGGAAATCGCCGGGATCGAGGAGGATTCCCAAGTGGGGGACGGACAGGCGGGCGCATCACAGCAAGCTGGTGACAGAATAGTTTGGCATCTCTCTCATTGACATTGCATGAGTCACTGATAATAAATCTGATGCTCTAACAGATTAACTTATGATCATCTGCACTATTCAATGTTCATGTAAACTTGGCCTCACATCTCTAACTCTTTCCTTTACTCCCCCACATGACCATCGAGAGCCCCCGTCCCCACTATCCAGGAGGAACAGCCTGAGCCTCAAGACTCCTCAGAGGAAGCTGCAACCTCTGAGGGCGCAGCCTCAGCAGAATTCAGCGCACCCAGCACCAGCACAGACACTCACACCTTGGTGGGATCTTCGCGAGATAGAGTAGTGTTGTCACCTGGTGTATCACAGCTCACAAGTGAGCATCAGCAGATGGTGGAGACAGGGACAGCAGTGGAGAGTCCTCGTCGGAGGACGCAGGACTCTGCCAGCTCGTCTCAGCTGCATGTCGACCCTGTGCCTCCGGGACCATCCAGAACGAGAGCGGTGCTGGAACTCCAGGAACAGGTGCAGGAGTCTCTGGCAGGTTTTGTCTCCAGGGTCGCTGCGAGTGTCGAGCGAATGGAGGAGTCCATTGCGAACATGAGCAGAGCCTTTGTGGAGGCATTGGTGCATGAACGCATCACCACGGAAAGGATGGCAACCTCCGTGGAAAGGATGGCTACCATAGAGGAGAGGCTGGCTACGGCCATGGAGGAGCTAAGTCGCCAGAGTGCAGAAAACATGGTCATTGTTCAGAATAGACTGGCATCTCTTGAGGAGCGATAGTCAGCTATTGAGCATAGAAACCAGACCTTCATGGAAGTCCTCTGGAGTAGGACTTCCAGTGCAGGAACGGGTCCTCATGGCCCCCCTGAAGTGCAGCAAGGTGCTGTCAAGCCACTTGCTGGCTCTGAAGTGGGGCTGACCCATGAGAGGGATGTTGGTGGCAGACATCAAGGAAGTGGGGGCTCCTCTCCAAGCGCTCAAACAACCATGCCCTTGCAAAGCCCTTGGTCAGAGCCCCACCAGAGTCCTCACCCAACTGAGATGGGCGTCTCATCCCCTGTACAGCCGCAGGAGCAGCAGACTGTTGCCGAGCCCTCACAGGTTCGCAACCCCAGAGGACGGCCACCAAAGGTGTCGAGACAGGACCAGCAAGAAAGTGAGCAAGGGGCCTCCACATCTGCTGAAGCCACAGGGGGAAGCACCACGTAGGAGCACGCGTAAGAGGAAGATAATGCACAAGTAGTCACAAGGGTAGTCACTTGGGTGTTATGTTGTGTTTATTTTTGAAATGCCACCAGTTGCTTGTTGTGATAAAAAATTCTGATGGCAAACTGTTGAAGTTGTGGCCTGTGTCATTTCGCAAATGGGACTTCCACATTGAGGGCTTAGAGCGACTTGCAATTGTCAGTATGGTGGTCAGAGTGATAGGAATCTGCAGGTTCTTGTCCATTGTCGATGCTCTGGTAAGAAGGCGCGAGGCAAAAGTGTTTGATTGTGCAGGCTAAGCAAATGTGACCAACATGAGTGCATCCCTTGCATTCCGGGCAGCAATATGGTCGCGCTCTGGCGACTTCTGGCCTGTGCATCTTCAGGTGGGTGACTAGCAGCCTGGCGCTCCTGTTGATGCTCCTGCTGTTGGTGCTGCTGTTGCTCATGGTTCTGCTGCTGCCGCGGCTGGTCTTCATCCAAATCTGATGGCCAGGAGGAAAGGAATTAAATGGTTGCCATGCTTCTGGTATATGCCTCAATTGAGGAAGCGCTTAGTCAAGGTGGGGAGAGGGGTTTCCCAGGAGGTCACACTGGAGATGGGTGTCAGGCTCCAAACTTCCACAACAATGAGTAGGCCTGCTAAAAGTTCCCCCAGACCTGAAACAACAAAGTTCTGCCACCTGCAAATGATGATTGATGAAAACTCCTTTTGTAATGGTGGAGCTGCAGCTGTTCGTAAGCAATTCACTTGTGAGGCCGCCAGCATTACCTGGCGTGTTCCAGAGGAGACGTGAGGGATGGGGGGAATGACTAAAAATCGGAAAGGCCTCTCAAAATGGGATTATAGAGGCTATTAAGTGGTTGTTAAGGGCCTTAAGGGCCTATCCCGCCTCTTGGATGCGGGATGAAAAGGGGGTCAGAAAACACGCTTTTGGGAAAATTGCTCGGAGGTGGGATGATGGGATCGGGCCCGCCCGCCATTTTTTGCGATTTTAACAACTCACACGCCTTCACTCCCGCCTCCTCGGGCCTGGCAAAATCGAGCCCATATAGACATAGGGGGAAAAATTCAGTATCGCCCCGTTTGGGGCGCATTTATCGGCCGGGCGCAAAGATTAGCGCCTGGCGCTAATTATCGCCTCCGACTGCAAACTTGACTTTTATCGCCCCTGGAGGTGATTGGAGCGCTAAATCAGGCGCTTCACACCTGTCTTAAGGCGCAAAGGCCGAGGAGCGAGGCGCTAACTCAGAGCGCTGGCGAAGCTCATGTGATGTCAGTCAGCAATGGAACACACACACACTGGCCCCGGCCAGTTCTTACAGGGGAGGGTTGATCTTGCTTTCCATCCACATCCTGCTCATTGCAGCCTTGAATCTCGGCCTGGAGAGACCTGCACATCAAATCTGCTGGAAAGAACAATGGAGAGGCCCAGGGAAAGAGCTCAGAGTGCAGCCCCCACAGACTCTTCTAAATCGATACAAGGAAGGACAAATAAAAATGAACCTGCAAAGTGCTGCTCAGTACCCAAAACTCCTTCACACAGCGTTGAATCTCTCCAGAAGTCTCTCTCTCTCTCTCAGAATGCGTGGTTCAAAGATGTCGCCAACAAAAAAAGGCAGGAAGCGGTCGCCTTTAAATAGTGCTCCCCCTGTCCCTTCCTGACTGCAAAACGCTCCCCTCAACCTGTCGTTGCTAGCGGCAGGCGGTAAGGCAGGGGGCGCCACTCAATATCCGCTCCGGGGCGCTACCGGGGCATTGCGCACTCGACTGATGTCACGATCTGCCGGTGCAGGAGATCGTGGCGGTACTGTTTAGCGCCGCCGCAAAATGTCTAGTTAATTTCGCGAGCGGCGCAAACATCGCCACGCCCGGGCGCTAGTTGCTTTGCGCCCCATTAGCGCCCTCTTAAGGCGCTAACGGGAGGCGCAACCAACTGAATTTTCCCCCCATCGAGTTATACAGCACAGAAAGAGGCCCTTCGGCCCATCGTGTCCGCGCCGGCCATCAAGCCCTGTCTATTCTAATTCCATTTTCCAGCACTTGGTCCATAGCCTTGTATGCTATGGCATTTCAAGTGCTCATCTAAATGCTTCTTGAATGTTGTGAGGGTTCCTGCCTCTACTATCCTTTCAGGCAGTGAGTTCCAGATTCCAACCACCCTCTGGGTGAAAAAGTATTTCCTCAAATCCCCTCTAAACCTCCTGCCCCTTACCTTGAAACTATGCCCTCTGGTTATTGACCCCTCTACTAAGGGGAAAAGTTCCTTTCTATCTACCCGATCTATGCCCCTCATAATTTTGTACACCTCAATCAGGTCCCCCCTCAGCCTTCTCTGCTCCGAGGAAAACAACCCCAGCCTGTCCAGTCTCTCTTCATAGCTGAAGCTCTCCAGCCCAGGTAACATCCTGGTGAATCTCCTCTGCACCCTATCCAATGCATTCACATCTTTCCTATAGTTTGGTGACCAGAAATGCAAACAGTATTCCAGCTGTGGCCTAACTAGCGTTTTGTACAGCTCCATCATAACCTCCCTGCTCTTATATTCTATGCCTCGGCTAATGAAGGCAAGTATCCCATATGCCTTTTTAACCACCTTATCTACCTGTCCTGCTGCCTTCAGGGATCTATGTACATGCACACCAAGGTCCCTCTGATCCTCTGTCCTTCCTAGGGTCCTACCATTCATTGTGTATTCCCTTGCTTTGTTAGTCCTCCCAAAATGCATCACCTCACACTTTTCAGGGTTAAATTCCATCTGCCATTGTTCTGCCCATCCAACCAACCCGTCTATATCGTCCTGTAGCCTGAGGCTTCCCTCCTCGCTATTTACCACTCCACCAATTTTCGTGTCATCTGCGAACTTACTGATCATACCTCCTACATTCATATCTAAATCATTAATGTACACTACAAACAGCAAAGGACCCAGCACCGATCCCTGCGGTACACCACTGGACACAGGCTTCCAGTCACAAAAACAACCTTCGACCATCACCCTCTGCCTCCTGCCACTAAGCCAATTTTGGATCCAATGTGCCAAATTGCCCTGGATCCCATGGGCTCTTACCTTCTTGACCAGTTTCCCATGCGATACATTGTCAAAAGCCTTACTGAAGTCCATGTAGACTACATCAACTGCACTACCCTCATCCACACACCTAGTCACCCCCTCAAAAAATTCAATCAAATTGGTTAGGCACGATCTACCCCTGACAAAGCCATGCTGACTATCCCTGATTAATCCCTGCCTCTCCAAGTGGAGACTAATTCTGTCCCTCAGAATTTTTTCCAATAATTTCCCTACCACTGATGTTGGGCTCACTGGCCTGTAATTCCCTGGTTTATCCCTACTACCCTTCTTGAACAATGGTACTACGTTAGCTGTCCTCCAGTCCTCTGGCACCTCCCCTGTGGCCAGAGAGGTTCTGAAAATTTGTGTCAGAGCCCCTGCAATCTCCTCCCTTGCCTCACACAGCAGCCTGGGATACATCTCGTCTGAGCCTGGGGATTTATTCACTTTTAAGCCCGCTAAAACCGCTAGTACCTCCTCCCTCTCAATACTAATTTGTTCAAGTACATCACAATCCCCCTGCCTGATTTCTATGCCTACATCGTCTTTCTCCATAGTGAACATAGATGCAAAATATTCATTTAAAACCTCACCTACATCTTCCGGCTCTACACACAGATTGCCACTTTGGTCCCTAATGGGCCCTACTCTTTCCCTGGTTATCCTCTTAACCTTGATATACTTATAAAACACCTTGGGATTTTCCTTTATTTTGCCCGCCAGTGTTTTTTCATGCCCCCTCTTCGCTCTCCTAATTTCTTTTTTAAGTAGCCCCCTGCACTTTCTATACTCCTCTAGGGCTTCCACTGTTTTTAGTCCTTTGTATCTGCCAAAAGCCTCCCTTTATTTCCTAATCCATTCTTGTATATCCCTGGACTTGTTGGTCCCACCCTTGACATTTACGGGAACATGTTGGCATTGTACTCTCTCTATTTCATTTTTGAAAGACTCCCACTGCTCTGATGTGGATTTTCCTACAATTAGCTGATCCCAGTCCACTTTGGCCAGATCCTGCCTTATCATATTAAAATCGGCCTTTCCCCCAATTTAGAACCTTTATTTCCGGTCCATCTTTGTCCTTTTCCATGACTACCTTAAATCTCACCGAATTATGGTCACTGTCACCAAAATGCTCTCCTACTGACACTTCCACCACTTGCCCGGCTGCATTCCCTGGAATTAGGTCCAGTACCGCGCCCCCTCACTTGTAGGACTTTCTACATGCTGGCTCAAAAAGCTCTCCTGGATACACTTTAAGAATTCTGCACCCTCTAAGTCTTTCACACTCTGCCTATCCCAGTTAATATTGGGGAAGTTGAAATCCCCTACTATTATTACCCTATTATTTCTACACTTCTCTGAGATTTGCCTACATATCTGTTCCTCTATCTCCCCCTGACTGTTTGGGGGCCTATAGTACACTCCCAGCAAAGTGCTTGCCCCCTTTTTGTTTTTAAGTTCTACCCATATGGCCTCATTAGAGGAACCTGCTAAGATATCATCCCTCCTTACAGCAGTAATTGACTCCTTGATTAATATTGCGACACCCCCTCCTCTTTTACACCCCCCTCTGTCTCGCCAGAAGATTCTATACCCCAGAATATTGACCTGCCACTCCTACCCCTCCCTCAACCATGTCTTTGTGATAGCAACAATATCATACTCCCATGTGTTCATCAACACCTTCAATTTATCTGCCTTACTCGCAAGACTCCTTGCATTAAAATAAATGCCATCCAGCCTTGCCATACTCCCTTGTGCCATTATATATTTGCTCTGCCTTCCAGGCTGACTTGTTTTTCCCTCTATATTTGGCTGTGCATCACCCCCTACTATAGCTCCACTCCATATCCCAGCCCCCTGCCAAGTTAGTTTAAACCCCCTCCCAACAGTACTAGCAAACCTCCCCGCAAGGATGTTGGTCCCGGTCCGGTTCAGGTACAACCCGTCCGACTTGTACAGGTCCCACCTTCCCCAGAAGCAGACCCAGTGATCCAGGAAACTAAAGCCCTCCCTCCTGCACCAACTCTTTTGCCACGCATTCATCTGCTCTATCCTCCTATTCCTATACTCGCTAGCACGTGGCACCGGGAGTAATCCAGAGATTACATCCTTTGAGGTGCTGCTTTTTAATCTGCTACCTAGCTCCCTAAATTCTTTTTGCAGGACCTCATCCCTCTTTCTACCCTCCCCCTTCAGAATGCCCTGCAGCCGTTCAGTGACATCCTTGACCCTTGCACCAGGGAGGCAACATACCATCCTGGAGTCACATCTGCGGCCACAGAAACGTCTATCTGTTCCCCTTACGATAGAATCCCCTAACTCTATTGCTCTCCCATTCTTTTTCCTCCCCTCCTGTGCAGCTGAGCCACTCGTAGTGCCACAACCTTGGCTCTTGCTGCATTCCCCTGAGAAACCATCTCCCCCATCGGTATCCAAAACAGAAAATCTGTTGGTGAGGGAGATGGACCCAGGGGACTCCTGCACTACATTCCTAGTTCTTTGACTCTGTCTGGCGGTCACCCATTTCCTGTCTGCCTGTGCACTCTTTACCTGCGGTGTGACCACCTCGTTAAACGTGCTATCCACGAAGATCTCAACTTCGCGGATGCTCCACAGTGACTCCAGCCGCAGCTCCAGCTCCGAAATGCGGATTTCGAGTAGCTGCAGCTGGAGACACTCCCTGCACATGTGTTCGCCCTGGACACCGAAAGTATCCCTGACTTCCCACATAGCACAGGAGGAGCAGTCCACGCAGCTGAGCTGCCCTGCCACATCCTACCCTTAATTTACTCCCTTTACTTCCTTTAAATTAAAGAATATTAAATACACTAGGGACCTTACTTCCCTTTAAACATTACTTACTCTAAACTAGAGACCTTACTTTTACTTTAACGACTGGACTGTAGAAATACTCACCAGGTCCTAAAAGCTGACAAAGATAGAAAAAGAAAGGAACACCTCCCTCCCCGAACTTACCAAACTCGCAGCTTAACACTCTGTTCCGAGCTGTACTCCATGACAAACTGCACTCTAGCCTCCCTTATTTATACTGCTGAGATTTAAATAAGTGAGCTCTCTGGCAGTTACAGAACTAGACTAGACCAGTTAATTAATTAACTACTCTCACCTGGTCTCCAGCACAGAGCTTGCTTAGCCCTGCCCAAGCCTGGAAGAAACTTAAAACTTGAATCAGTAAGTAAAATGCTAATTTCAAGCACACAAGACTAGATTTTATAAGAGATTAACCTTTAAGATTCACTCCCTCACTCACCAAACTCGCAGCTTAACACTCTGTCCTGAGCTGCACTCTGTGAAATGATCAGGAACAGGAACTGGGGCTGATTCCCTCTCACTAACCCAGGGACACTGGGTAATGATCAGGAGCAGGAACCTGGGCTGATTACCCCACACTAACCCAGAGTCACTGGGTAATGATCAGGAGCAGGATCCTGGGCTGATTCCCCCACACTAACCCAGAGTCACTGGGTAATGATCAGGAGCAGGAACCTGGGCTGATTACCCCACACTAACCCAGAGTCACTGGGTAATGATCAGGAGCAGGATCCTGGGCTGATTCCCCCACACTAACCCAGAGTCACTGGGTAATGATCAGGAGCAGGAACCTGGGCTGATTCCCCCACACTAACCCAGGGTCACTGGGTAATGATCAGGAGCAGGTGACTACTAGTCCTAGCCCCTTTGGGGCGATCCCGGATCACTAATTTTATCCCAGTTAATATTGGGATAGTTCAACTCCCCTACTATTACTACCCTATAGTTTTTGCACTTCTCAGAAATGTGTCTACATATTTGTTCTTCTATCTCCCTCTCACTGTTTGGGGGTCTGTAGTATACTCCCAGCAGTGTGATCACCCCTTTTTTTTCCAATTTGACCCATATGGCCTCGTTTGATGTTCCCTCCAACATATCATCCCTCCTCACAGCTGTAATTGTTTCTTTAATCAATACCGCAACCCCCATCCCTTTTTACTCCCTCTCTATCCCGTCTGAAAATCCTGTAACCAGGAATGCTGAGCATGCCATACCTGCCCCTCTTTCAGCCACGTCTCTGTAATAGCTATAATATCATAGTCCCAAGTATCTACCTGTGCCCTCAGCTCATCTGCCTTGTTCGCTATACTCTTTGCATTGAAGTATATACCAGTTAGTACAGGCAAACCTCCTTGTTGACTACCATCTAGCCCTTGATTCCTCTGTCCTTCCAATTTACTTTCTACATTTTTGTTTTCCAATTCCAGTTTTTCTTCCCTCTCTATTGACTCTATACTTAGTACTTACTTAATGATTAGGAGCAGGAACCTGGGCTGATTCTCCCACATTAACCCAGTGTCACTGGGTGATGATCAGGAGCAGGAGCCTGGGCTAATTCCCCCACACTAACCCCAGGGTCACTCGCTAGTGATCAGGAGTAGGAACCTGGGCTGATTCCCCCACACCAACCCAAGGTCACTGGGTAAAGATCAGGAGCTGGAACCAGGGCTGATTCCCCCACACTATCCAGGGTCACTGGGTGATGATCAGGAGCAGGAACCAGGGCTGATTTCCCCACACTAACCCAGGGTCTCTGGGTGATGATCAGGAGCAGGAACCAGGGCTGATTTCCCCACACTAACCCAGGGTCACTGGGTGATGATCAGGAGCAGGAACCAGGGCTGATTCCCCCACACTATCCAGGGTCACTGGGTGATGATCAGGAGCAGGAACCAGGGCTGATTTCCCCACACTAACCCAGGGTCTCTGGGTGATGATCGGGAGTAGGAACCTGGGCTGATTCCCCCCACACTAACCCAAGGTCACTGGGTAATGATCAGGAGCAGGAACCTGGTCTGATTCCCCCCACACTAACCCAGGGTCACTGGGTAATGATCAGGAGCAGGATCCTGGGCTGATTCCCCCACACTAACCCAGGGTCACTGGGTAATGATCAGGAGCAGGAACCTGGACTGATTCCCCCGATACTAACCCAGGGTCACTGGGTAATGATCAGGAGCAGGAACCTGGGCTGATTCCCCCACACTAACCCAGAGTCACTGGGTAATGATCAGGAGCAGGATCCTGGACTGATTCCCCCGATACTAACCCAGGGTCACTGGGTAATGATCAGGAGCAGGAACCTGGGCTGATTCCCCCACACTAACCCAGGGTCACTGGGTAATGATCAGGAGCAGGTGACTACTAGTCCTAGCTCCTTTGGGGCGATCCCAGATCACTAATTTTATCCCAGTTAATATTGGGATAGTTCAACTCCCCTTCTATTACTGCCCTATAGTTTTTGCACTTCTCAGAAATGTGTCTACATATTTGTTCTTCTATCTCCCTCTCACTGTTTGGGGGTCTGTAGTACACCCGCAGCAGTGTGATCACCCCTTTTTTTTCCAATTTGACCCATATGGCCTCGTTTGATGTTCCCTCCAACATATCATCCCTCCTCACAGCTGTAATTGTTTCTTTAATCAATACCGCGACCCCCCTCCCTTTTTACTCCCTCTCTATCCCGTCTGAAAATCCTGTAACCAGGAATGCTGAGCTGCCATACCTGCCCCTCTTTCAGCCACGTCTCTGTAATAGCTATAATATCATAGTCCCAAGTATCTACCTGTGCCCTCAGCTCATCTGCCTTGTTTGCTATACTCTTTGCATTGAAGTATATACCAGTTAGTACAGGCAAACCTCCTTGTTGACTACCATCTAGCCCTTGATTCCTCTGTCCTTCCAATTTACTTTCTACATTTTTGTTTTCCAATTCCATTTTTTCTTCCCTCTCTATTGACTCTATACTTAGTACTTACTTAATGATTAGGAGTAGGAACCGGGGCTGATTCCCCTACACTAACCCAGGGTCACTGGGTAATTATCTTAATTAATTAACTGAATCTTAGCTCTTGGGTCTTTATTATTTTCAGCTCTTTTTACTGGTGCCTGAAAATAACTGGCAGCTCAGCAGCGACCTTTATCTAATCTCTTATAAACTGCAATTCCTCATCTGTTTTTTTAGCCCAAATATTAATTTCCATTTAATGGGTGATTACATTGAATGATATTCTCTTTTTCCAGCAAATAACCCTGCCACAGGTACAATCATTTCAATACATCGCTGGATACAGTGACTCATTTTCAAATCTCAAGATGTGGTCAGTCAAACTGGCAACTTTGCTCCCGGCCGAATGTCTAATTTTCCTTTTCTTTCCCCTTCCCCACAGTTAACTTAGTGACGATTGTGATCCTGCCTTGGGGAAAGTGCGGCCTCTCCAAATGTGTCACTCGCTACCTGGTGGCCATGGCAGCGGCGGATCTACTGGTCGTCATCCTCGACCTGATATTGAGGCAGATTCCGATTGTTTATTGGGATCGGTTTCTTTTCCTGGAATCCATTCCCGTGTGTAACATCCACGCTGTCCTGCTTTATGCAGCCACAGACTGTTCGGTCTGGTTCGCCGTCGCTTTCACCTTTGATCGATTTGTCGTCATTTGTTGCCAGAAGCTGAAAACTAAATACTGCACCGAGAAAACGGCGACTGCGGTTCTGGCAACAGTGACTGCGCTGAGCTGTTTAAAGGATCTCACCTGGTATTTTATATTAACCGATACATATTGGCTTATGAACAGCCCCTTGTTTTGTGATGTGACAGTTGAAGTTCTGTATTCACAGGTATGGGGAGCAATCGAATGCCTTCATTATATTCTAACCCCGTTTGTCCCATTTGTTCTGATTCTGATGCTCAATGCTGTCACCGTCAGACACATTTTAGTGGCCAGCAGAGCCCGCAGGAGACTCCGGGGTCCCAGCAGTGGGGAGAGTCCCAGAGACCCAGAGATGGAGAGCCGAAGGAAATCTATCATTTTACTGTTTGTTATCTCAGGGAATTTCATCCTGTTATGGTCAATATTTGTGGTGTGTTGCATGTGGAACCGAACGTGGTATTTTGGGTATTTTCCAGTTATTCTACCTCCTTTTATTCAAGAAATTGGATTCATGCTCCAGCTCCTGAGTTGCTGCACCAACACTTGTATTTATGCCGTGACCCAGACCAAGTTCAGAGAGCAGCTGAAGAATGTGGTGAAATATCCCTTGACTGTAATAATAACATTCATTAAGTGACGAGAAGAACGGAAGAATTTCCAGCATCAGGTCTCAATCACGCCTCATATTCGGCCCGACCCACTCTCAACCCGGGGCCAGTAACACAGGTATATATTAACACACTCACGCTCAACATCCTGCAGCACAGGCACACTGTGAACTGTAAAACACTCCCACTAACCTCAGTAATGTTAACAGTCTGACAGATGTAAGATTCTCAAAATTCACAGATCCCCCAAAACTCGGAGAAAAACCGCAAAGAAAAGGACTTTGGACTCTTTTCTAACCACTTCAGGGTGATAAAATGTATTGGGCCTAACAGAGGGAGATTCAAGGTCAAAAACCAAGATTTGGTATTTTTAAAAAGGCATGTTTGGGCTTGTAAAGGAAAAGGCTGCAACAGGAGATGGGAACAACCTCTGTAATAGACGGTTTGAGTATTGGAGTTAATCAAACTGTCTGGAGAACTGTTTAATGTCACTCAGCCCCTATCAGACAATTTACATTCTAACAATAGACCCACGGAAGAGCAGTCCCCACCCAAATTACAGGACCCATCCAAAACATGCATAAAACATATCACCTCGCCCCACTCCATAGAAATCTCAGGCCCAGTCAGGAAACTCGAAACCTGAGCACAACGACTACAATCAAGTAAGAGCTCAACAGCTCATGGAACCCTCCCGAAACCACTTCACACATTCATAAACAAGTTACTATTAACGAGCCCGCCAAAATCTTACAATAAACCGGGATTGATTTGGCGCGCAGATTAGGAGGCCTCAATTAGAATAATTGAGGGCCTGTTTTCTCAAGAAGACAGTTCAGTAGTTACACAGTTACAACAAGTTCTCTACAAGCTCGACAGTTCTCGGCAGTTCTCAGGAGTTCATCGAGTTCGAAGAAGTTCACAGTTCTAGAAGCAGGTCAACACACAAGAAGAGACCAGAGCAACAGTTCCAGTGACCATCAGACACCTCGCGGCAACAAGGGCCTTACGAAACAACCAACCGAATATTACCACCAACCAACCGGGTAATATTGGGCCACCGCGACCAAAGAAAACCAACTCGGGAGAAAACCGAAGATTCGCAAGTTTTCCACTCTGCAATCTATTCCTGACTGACCCCTGGGTAAGATTTTTACTTAAAAAGACTCTAAACCCTATCTCTAACAGAAGAAAAGTGGGTACTCACCCGATAAATCCAATACGCACCCTACCGCATCAGCGGACTCGCGAAGACTGACCAGACATGCAGTCAAAGTCCTCTACCGCGTCCGGGGTACGGCAGGCACCAACCAACACACCCAGCGAACCCCGAAACCGCGAACCAGCTCAACTGTCAAGGATTCGTTTGGTGAGCATTATCCCTGGTCCTCTAGAGCCCAACTTAGCTCGTAAAGTGGGATTGGGAGGGGTGAGGTATTTTTCTACTGTAATTTCCCTCGTGTGTATCGAAGTGTTCCCCATTTTATTAGAGTGTTAAGATTGTTGTGTTATATTTTCTCTCTTGAATAAAGATCAACGTTTCTTGCACCAAAACCAGTTGTCTGCTGCACTTTTTGTCACAACCCCCAAATAAGTCCAAGGTCTAGAACCAAGGGAATGGGAGCGATTCGAACCGCTCATAAGTCAGTGGTGAAGCTGACACACACCACCACCCCCAACATAATGGCGACCGCGGCAGGACCTTGGCAAAAGGGATGTGATGCAGTGGACACTGTTTTTGAGGAAAGAACCAAGATGGAAGAGAGGATTTCCTCTTATGTGTTCGAGAAAGTGAACATAATCAAGAAATGGGTACTCAGTCTGTTGCGCGCTGAGTGTCCAATGGATGCTGCAGCCAAGTGGACTGAGAGCAAGGACCACAAGAAATCTGTGGAGAAAGCCATCTGGTTGGTATGCTCCCAGCGACAGATCCGGCTTTTAGACAAATGCGTTGAGGCACTGGCAGAAGAGCTGCGGGAATCAGTTCAACTGTCTCACGCAAGGGCTCTAGCAGGGGAAATATTGTTGGCAGAACTAACCGCCCCAAATCAGGAAAAAATGCAGATAGTAGAGAAACATAGAAACAGACAGAAATACTTTCGGTGTCAGGTGACCGAAGCTAAAACCAGTGAACTGGTGTTACGGGAAGAGAACGCCCGCCTTGCCAAGCAAGTAAGAGAGCAGGAGGAGAGGTTGAGAGACGTCCAGGCAGCTTACAAGATAGCAAGCACAAGGGGGTATGAGGCGGGCGATCACGGCCCCTGCCAGAAACAAATCGAGAGTTTGAATCTTGCTCTGTCCAGGGCCAAAGGCATGGTATGCCTAATAAGCCCGGGTGCGGCCCGGGTGGACCTGGAAGTGCAGGGGGAAACTGTTCGGACGCCACCTGTGGCGCCGGGGAACGACCTGGTTTGGCAGCAGGAGGGACGGATGATTTGTGAGGCCGGCAGGGAGTGCACACCACCACAACCTGTGGCGCTGGGTTTTCACTCGGTTTGGCAGCAGGGAGAGGTGGGCGAGCCAGTGCAGGAGAGGTCGGAGCCGGGGCCGATGTGCCCGGTCCGGCAGCAAAAGTTTGGCCCGCCCGGCGGTGGTGGGGGTCAAGGACCTCTTGAAAGCCAATTCGTGGCTCCCCACGGCACCCAACAGCTTAGGGCTATGGTAAGCCACCTGAGTAAGCTCACTCAAAAAGGGGACCCCTCGGTCCACTTCATGGAAGTGGAACAGGCAGCGGGCATTAACGAGTGCGATGACTCCGAAATGGCAAAGATGCTACTTTTCTCCCTGGATAGCAAACTCTACCAGTCCCTCTCTGCGGAGAGTAAAAAAGGGCAGGGCGGATACGCTGCTATCCGGGAGGAAGTACTGGAGGCCATGGGAATGAACGATGGTAGTCCCTTCTCCTGGGTGGAGAGGACAACACAGCTAGCAGGGGAGACCCCACAGGCTTTCGCAGACCGTCTGTGGCCTGTGTACAAGAATGCCTGTAATGGGGTTCTCGACCGGGCTCACCTGAATCAGGACGAGCTGACCCACTGGCTCCGAAGCCTGGCGGCAAACAGCTTGCCACGGATCAGAGCCAAAGCTGAGCTGTGGTTTGACCCGAAAGACCCCCGGGTCACCGAGGAGACAGTGGTCAGACAACTGACCCTGGCTTACCGGAACGGTAGAGGGACAGAAGAGCACCCACCAAAAGGAAAAGTACATGAAATGAAACCTAGTAATAAGAAAGAGTGGCACCAGGAAGGGGGTAACCCTTCCGACACGAAGCGTAACTGCTTCGGGTGCGGGAAGAGTGGGCATTGGAGAAGGGACTGTAGGAATCCGTGGAAGGATAACATAGGAAAGCACTCCCCAGCTCATGCCCCAAGAACCGAAACACCGACCTCTCCCCCCACGTTAGACTCAGTCGTAGCTGCGATCCGAGCTTTATTAAATGGCCCAGGGAAGGTAGCCACCGCCACTGGTGCTTTAACCCCATCTGCCCCACTCAACACAGACCTATGACTAGAACCAGCGCAGCCTGTCTACCTGTGTCCCCTGGAATACGATGCATGGAAGAGACCGTATGTTAAGATAGAGGTGGAGAAGGTGAAAGGGACTTATCTGTTAGATACTGGAGCATCGAACACCATCGTCTATTCAGCTAACCCCGCCGCCTCACCTCTGTCTAACGGGGTCCCGTACAGCTTAGTGGGGTTTACAGGTAACGAGCAGGCTGGCTCGTTCTCCATCCCGCTGTCCATTCATTTAGGAGCACTCCACACCAAGTGGACCTGTGTCCTGATGAAATGGGAGCAGGAAGGGAAGGGGATCCTGGGGGCCGATTTTATCATAGGCCACAGGATTCTAGTGGATCTTAGGAACCACTGTCTGTGGGGAGCATGTACAGGCAGAGAAAGTGAAGTGGCAGTCATCCCAGAGAAACAGGGCAAGGGGACCTTGTGCGCCCTGAAACCAAAGGAGGGTTACGACCTCGAACAAATGGTCAGTAACACTCCGATGGAGTACCAGGCATTTGTGCGAGCACACCTCGCAGCATTTGCCACTCACAAACACGATTGTGGGAGGGTAAACGGGGTCGAGGTTAGTGTCAGCTGGGACCCCATGACCCGACCACAGAAGCAATACAATTTCCCCATTAAAGAAAGGCTGCGGAAGGAAACGGGAGACTCACCCAAAAGGTGGTTAGAAGTCTTACCGTTGGTCCTAATGGGGATCCGAGCCAGCCAGTCAAAAAGCACAGGGTATTCCCCACACCAGCTCACGACTGGCAGGGTTATGCGGACCCCCACCCATGTGCTAGCCCCGGTGCTCACGGAGGGTCAGCTCAGAGAGGTGAACCGGGACAGCTTTGTCAGGAATCTGTTTGAACACCTTAAACAGGTTCACTGGCAGGCTGCTAGCAACATGGGCAAAACAGCATCGGAGTAGCCGACTGCTGCTAGAACCCCGCAAGCACCACGAGTGGGAGACAGGGGATCAGGTCATGGTTCGGAATTTTGCCCGGGGAGGGAGTTTCGAACCACTGTACATGGGACCGTACAGCATTGTCGACAAGGCAAGCCCCATGGTCTACGCCATAAAGATGCCCCCCCGCACGAAGTGATTCCACATTAACCAGTTTAAACTGTTTAAACCTGAAGGGGAACAGCCAGCAAGGGCGAACCGCCCTAAAGGTAGAGATCCTCAGCCAGCAGCTGTGGCAGACTCACAGACCGCACCGGCAGGGGCAGTGGCTTGTGTCACCGGAGGGGCTACTCCACCAATTATGTGGGACTCGGACGCACCCCCGGTAGCCGGAGTCCTGAGAAGGTCTCCTCGCACACCACAGCCAAAACTACCGTGGTCACCAGCAAATCAATGGTTCAGCCCAGCAAGGGCTGAAACCCGTAAGAGAATACCCAAAGTCAGGGATCATTCCAAGAAGAGGGATCCCCAGCCTGCGGCCTCAGGCTGCGAGGAACCCACAGGACAGGACAGGGACTCAGTAGCCACACCAAAGGGGGTAGTGTGCTGTAGCACAGGAGGGGACACTTCCCGGATTATCAGGGATTCAGGGAAACCCTCAGTTGTTTTACGAAGGACTCTCCGGGTCCTGCGGTACAGGCCACCTTACGCCCAGGCAGAGGCCATACAGGAATTAGCCTGGCCGTCCAGAGATGGGCAGCGGATGTACAGAACCTTAATGTATTTTAGGTGTGTTTTACAGTTTTGGTAGTTTTAGTTTTAGTGAATTATTTTACTTAAGTAAGTTTAAATTTTCGAGACTCGATCACCTGTCAAGCCAGAGAACCTTCTCGGGACAGGGCTATCTGTTTTGTGTGTCCCTACAGAGAGGAAATCGGCATGACAAGGGTTCTGCTCCTGCTCGCCCTGGTAGGGGTGAGCATCGGTGACCGAGGTGACGTGGAGGACTCCCACATTTATGGGTGCTCGGGAGAGAGAGCGCCGATCGTTACCGCTGGGGGTGGCAAACCGGGTGCGGAGGAGCTCGCTATTTACTTCCATGAGGGAAGCTGGCCAGGGTGGCTGGGGTCTAACTCTACAAAATACTCCAGCCAGACCGGGTTCGCCTACGGGGAGGCCTCCATCCTGTGCCCCAGGGTACAGGTCGTTGCTACAAGGGTCAGCGTCACTGAGGGGAAACGTGTGTGTCTCACCTGCAAGGGACGGATTCCCCTGGATAGGTGGTGGTGGCTCAGGAAGCTGAGCAGGGACATAGGGGAACGTACAGCTGACTGGGAACGACTGGGGAACGACACCTACCGGACGATCACAGGGACCCCAGGGGGTGTGAGTGTGTGTTGGGATAAGTGGTGGGAGTCGGAACAGGGAATCTATGTCTGTATGTGGGGATCAGAGAGAGCCTGCCCCATAGGCATATCCATCATCTTCTCCAGACAATGGCAAGATACCGGGAAGGGGATGGGGTGGGATTCTAGCCTGCATGCGTGCGCGCTCCCACACTCCCTGATCCCAGTCAACGCCACCGAACTCGTAGCACGCCCCCGAAAGCCCCTGCCCACGACCACGACATCAAGGGACCAGGGAATGGGTTAGTGCTAGTGCCGACCGAAAATGTACTATACCAGGGGGTACACTATGCAGTAGCTTCAGTTATCCTAAACCTTACCGAAGTACACTTACCTCAATGGTGTCCTAAGGAGACAGAACAGCTATACCAGGCCCTGCTGAAAGAAATGTTTAGGAAATTCTACGAATTCGACTTTGCCAACATAGACAAAGCAGAGCTGTACAAACTACACGCAGAGCACACTATGGGCGCAGGGAGACAAAGAAGGAGGACCTGGAACGATATTTTCACTACCTACAATACAGGATCCTCGGTAATAAATAGCCTGGATGATATAGAACTGCAAACACAGATAAATGGTCTAAAAACCCAACTACGAAAGATCCTAACGGAAGTAAACAAAGTGGTAGGCTCAGAGCTACACGAGGACCAAGCTATGACGGTCCATTTAAAGGAGATCATTGCTGAGCTAGAAAGACACGCAAAAACAGTAAATGCACTCATACGGGAGGGTAGGAATGCTTCAGATCAGGCTGCACAGAATGAGGTGTGTGTGCTATACGGAGCATGGTTGCTGGGCGAGGGCCGTAGCAACCTGGAGGATTTAAAACAAGGTTTAGTCCCCTCCTGGATCAGCAACAAACACCTCGCAGCCCTCCACCTGTTTAGCAATTCACTGAGCCCGTGTCAGCTCCACCTAGCCTCTGAAGCCTACCCTGTCCCAGTAGATTGTGGGTGTTCCAATCACTCTATCATGGGGATAGTAGTGAGGATGCCGGTCATGGGTGGGACAGCCCGGCCCGCACCGGTATACAGGTTGGAGAACATTGGGCTCATTCAAGGGGGTGCACACATCCGTTTCGCAGCGGTCCCACCTTATGTCATAAAGTGGGAGCACGCTATGACAGGTACTGACCTCTCCGGGTGCCGGAGCCGGGGTGCACACATAATACTGTGTCCCCAGCACTTGAATGCCTATTCTAGACCACAGTGCGGGTTTAAAGCTGCTGGCGCACGACCTATCAACTGTACCATGGAGGTAATGGCACAAGGCCATGTTCCCCCACAGGTAGCATTCATAGGGGGTGGGACATATTGTGTCACCACAAGTGCGCCCCACTACCAGCATGGACAGCACATCTGGTGTCTGGTGAGTGACAGCAGTTTCTGCTTTAAACCCGAGGCAGAAGTTCAAGTGGCCCAGGAACGGATTGTCCCCATTCCTGAACCCTCAACTGTTCACCTCACTGTCAGGGAAAACATTACCAACCTGCAAAACTATGTCACCTTCTTCGGCTGTAAGATTCCCCCTCCACCCGAACATCTTACTGCCCTACTCAAAGCAGTACAAGTATTGCAAAAACATTTCTACACTCTGGAACAAAAGACAGTCGAGATAGGGGCCGAGATTTTGGGCATCATAATTCCACCCTGGTGGGATATTTTCGAAAAAAAATAGAGGTCCCTTCCTGGATCAGAATGGCTTCCCACATTTTAGTGGTCTGCCAGCTTGGCATAGTTCTCTACTTACTGTGCACAAAATGCAAGGGAAAGGACAGAGAGCTCTGATCCCGACATGAGAAAGCATGGGACCAGCATTACAATAAAGCCTATGGCCAGGTTTAGGGCGAGCCTTAATTGTTTTATTAAAATGAATAAAGTTTTGTGACCGTGTATTATTTTTACTATGTATGTACTATATTTTTCAAGTGGTGCAGGGATGTTGGACCCCCTCCGTGCTTGGATGTGAATATAACTGAATTCTTACCTGTGTCTGCATCTGAACACTACACCTAAAGGGGAATGTATGTTTTGGGTCTTAGATAGGTAAACTATAGCGGAAGGTTGGCTCTCGGGGATCAGGAATTTTGCTCACCCAGTATGATACTCTAGCAAGTAAAGTATCAGAGGGGGGACTGTAAGATTCTCAAAATTCACAGATCCCCCTAAACTCTAAGAAAAACCCTAAGGAAAAAGACTTTGGACTCTTTCCTAGCTATTACAGGGTGGTGAAGTGCATTGGGCCTAACTGAAGGACATTTTCGAGCAAAAACCAAGATTTGGGATTTTAAAAGACATGTCTGGGTTTGTAAGGGAGAAAAGGCTGTGAAGGAAGGTGGGCTCAACCTCTGTAAAAACAGTTTGGGTATTGGAGCTAATGGAAACTGTCTGGGGATCCGCATGACCTCACTGGGAGTGTAAATCGGCCCCTATCAGACATTAACATCCTAACAATAAACCCGAGGAGAAACAGTCTCCACCCCAGGTTACAGAGCCCATTAAAGACATGCATAAAACAGATTACTTCGGCCTACTCTATAGAAATCCTAGGCCCAGTCAAGAAACCCAAAACTTGAGGACAATCAACCCCGATTAAGTAGCAAATCGACAGGATGGGGCCATCCCGAAACCACTTCACACCTTAACAAACAAGTTACCGTTGACGAGCCCGCCAAAATCTAACAATGACCGGGATCTGATTTGGCACACAGATAAGGGAGCTTCAATGGGTATAATTGAAGGCCCGTTCTCAACCTGAAAAAGAAGAAGAGGAAGGAAGAACAAGAAGACATCCACGGAGGCATTCTCCGCAACACAGTTCTAAAAACACCACCGTTCAGCGTTCCGTGTCCAGCCAGGAGGTCGACAGCTCGAAGGCCAGACCATCCAACAAAGTAGGCTGACACGAGAAGAACCCAGAACGACCGCCTCAGTGACCATCGGACACCTCGCGGCAACAAGGTCCTCACGAAACAACCAACCGAACATCAAGTACCAAGATTGGGCCTCCGCGACCAAAGAAAACCAACTCAAAGAAAAACCGAAGATCCGTAAAGTTTCCACTCTACAATCTACTCCTGACTTACCCCTGGGTAAGATTTTCCCTTAAAAACTCTAAACCCTACTTCTAAACCAAAGAAAAGTGGGTACTCACCTGATAGATCCAATACGCACCCTACCGCATCAGCGGGAGTCTCACCATCAGGGACCCCTTTTAAAGAGGCAGTATCCCCGTTAGTGACCCCTTTTAATGAGAGCGGCTCTCCACCAGGGACCCCTTCTAAAGAGGGAGACTCACGCTCAGGGACCCTTTTAAAGAGCGAGTCTCCCCATCAGGGGCCCCTTTTAAAGAGGGAGTCTCTCCATCAGGGGCCCCTTTTAAAGAGGGAGTCTCTCCACCAGGGATCGCTTTTAAAGAGAGAGTCTCACCATCAGGGACTCCTTTTAAAGAGGGAATCTCTCCATCAGCGACCCCTTTTAAAGAGGGAGTCTCTCCATCAGGGGCCCCTTTTAAAGAGGGAATCTCTCCATCAGCGACCCCTTTTAAAGAGGGAGTCTCAACATCAGGGATCCCTTTTAAAGAGAGAGTCTCACCATCAGGGACCCCTTTTAAAGAGAGTGTCACTTCAGGGACCCCTTTTAAAGAGAGATTCTCAGCATCAGGGACTCCTTTTAAAGAGGGAGTTTCACCATCAGGGACCCCTTTTAAAGAGAGAGTCTCACCATCAGGGACACTTCTAAAGAGGGAGTATCACTTCAGGGACACCTTTTAAAGAGAGAGTCTCACAACCAGGGACCCCTTGTAAAGAGGGAGTCTCACCATCAGAGATCCCTTTTAAAGATAGAATCTCACCATCAGGGACCCCTTTTAAAGAGAGAGACTCCCCATAAGGGACCCTCTTTAAAGAAGGAGTCACACCATCAGGGACCCCTTTTAAAGAGAGATTCTCTCCATTAGGGTCCCCTTTTAAAGAGAGAGACTCCCCATAAGGGACATTCTTTAAAGAGGGAGTCTCACCATCAGAGACCCCTTTTAAAGAGATAGTCTCTCCGTCAGGGGCCCCTTTTAAAGAGGGAGTCTAACCATCAGTGTTCCCTTTAAAGAGGGTGTCTTTCTATCAGGGACCCCTTTTAAAGAGGGAGTCTCACCCTCGGAGACCCACTTTAAAGAGAGAGTGTTTCTATCAAGGACCCCTTTTAAAGATGATGCGGAGATGCCGGTGTTGGACTGGGGTGGACAAATGTGAGAAGTCGCACAACACCAGGTTATAGTCCAACAGCTTTATTTGAAATCACAAGCTTTCGGAGCGCTGCTCCTTCGTCAGGTGAAGTGAAGAGATGCATATAGGCACAGCGTATATAGTCAGAGAACACTGCCAGATGATTACAGTTAATCTTTCCAACTGCCCTTTATCACACCTCGGCAGAGAGATAATCACGGCAATCAAAGGTGTGGACGGTGTCGAAACAGGTCAGTCAGGAAAATATTACATCAAAGACAATGAGGTGGGGTCACAAGGGGTCAAATGTGGCAGATGCTGGGGTCTGTGTGGAAAACAAAAAACTTTTTTTGCTGGAAATCACAGCAGGTCCGGCCGCATCTGTGTAGAGAGAACAAGCCAACGACGACTCGAGTCTGGATGACTCTACGTCAGGTGGGGTTACATGTAGCGTGACATGAACCCAAGATCCCGGTTGAGGCCGTCCTCATGGGTGCGGAACTTGGCTATCAGTTTCTGCTCGATGATTTTGCGTTGTCGTGTGTCTCGAAGGCCGCCTTGGAGAACGCTTACCCGCAGATCGGAGGCTGAATGTCCTTGACTGGCTGAATGGCCTTTTAAAGAGGTAGTCTCTCTATCAGGGACCCCTTTTAAAGAGAGAGTCTCACCTTCAGGGACCGCTTTTAAAGAGAGAGTCTCAGCTTCAGGGACCCCTTTTAAAGAGAGAGTAACTCCATCAGGGAGGCCTTTTAACATGAGAGTCTTTCCAACAGGGTCCCCTTTTAAAGGGGGAGTCTCTCCATCAGGGACCCATTTTTCAGAAGGAGACTCACCATCAGGGACCCCTTTTAAAGAGGGAATTTCAGCATCAGGGACTCTTTTAAAGAGAGTGCCTCACCATCAGGGACCCCTTTTAAAGAGAGAGTCTTTCTATCAGGGACCCCTTTTAAAGAGAGGGTCTCCCCATCAGGGACCCCTTTTAAAGAGAGAGTCTCCCCATTAGAGATAATTTTAAAGAGGAAGTCTCACCATCAGAGAACACTTTTAAAGAGAGAGTCTCAACATTAGGGACCCCTTTTAAAGAGGGATTCTCCCCATCAGGGACCCCTTAAAAGAGAGAGTCTTTCTATCAGGGACCCCTTTTAAAGAGGGAGTCTCCCCATCAGGGACCCTTTTGAAAGAGAGAGTCTCACCATCAGGGAACCCTTTTAAAGAGGGTGTCTCTCTATCAGGGACCCCTTTTAAAGAGGGTGTCTCTCTATCAGGGACCCCTTTTAAAGAAGGAGTCTCACCATCAGGGACCACTTTTAAAGAAGGAGTCTCACCATCAGGGTCCTCTTTTAAAGAAGGAGTCTCACCATCAGGGTCCTCTTTTAAAGAGTGAGTATCACCATCAGGGACCACTTTTAAAGAAGGAGTCTCACCATCAGGGACACCTTTTAAAGAGAGAGTCTCACCGAAAGGGACACCTTTTAAAGAGAGAGTCTCACCGAAAGGGACCCCTTTTAAAGAGAGAGTCTCACCGACAGGGACCCCTTTTAAAGAGGGAGTGGTACCATCAGGGACCCCTTTTAAAGAGAGAGTCTCACCGTCAGGTACCCCTTTAAAGAGAGAGTCTCTCCACCAGGGACCTCTTTTAAAGAGGGTTTCTCTCCATCAGCTACCCCTTTTAAATAGCGAGTCTCACCATAAGGGACCCCTTTTAAAGAGAGTGTCACTTCAAGGACCCCTTTTAAAGAGAGATTCTCCACATCAGGGACCCCTTTTAAAGAGAGAGTCTCTCCATCAGGAACCCCTTTTAAAGAGCGAGTCACTCCATCAGGGACTCTTTTAAAGAGGGAGTCACACCATCAGGGACCCCTTTTAAAGAGGGATTATCCCAATCAGGGACCCCTTTTAAAGAGAGAGTCTCACCGACAGGGACCCCTTTTAAAGAGGGAGTCTCACCATCAGGTACGCCTTTAAAAAGGGAGTCGCTCCAGCAGGGACCACTTTTAAAGAGAGAGTCTCACCATCAGGGACACCTTTTAAAGAGAGAGTCTCACCATCAGGGAACCCCTTTTAAAGAGAGAGTCTCACCATCAGGGACCCATTTTAAAGAGAGAGTCTCACCATCAGGGACCCCTTTTAAAGAGGGAGTCTTTCTATCAAGGACCCCTTTTAAAGAGGGAGTCTTTCAACAGGGACACCTTTTAAAGAGAATCTCACCATCATGGACCCCTTTTAAAGAGGGAGTCTCCCCATCAGGGACCCCTTTTAAAGAGGGAGTCTCCCCATCAGGGATCCCTTTTAAAGAGGGAGTCTCCCCATCAGCGACCTCTTTTAAAGAGAGAGTCTCACCATCAGGGACTTCTTTTAAATAGGGAGTTTCACCATCAGGGATCCCTTTTAATGATGGTGTCTCACCCTCAGGTCCCAATTTAAAGAGTGAGTCTTTCTATCAGGGACCCCTTTTAAAGAGAGTCTCACTTCAGGGACCCTTTTTAATGATCGAGTTTCACCTTTAGGGACCCCTTTTAAAGGGGGAGACTCACCATCAGTGACCCCTTTTAAAGAGAGACTCTCACGATCTGGGACCCCTTTTAAAGAGAGAGTCTCACCAACTGGGACACCTTTTAAAGAGAATCTCACCATCAGGGACCCCTTTTAAAGAGGGAGTCTCCCCATCAGGGTCCTCTTTTAAAGAGTGAGTCTCACCGACAGGGAGCCCTATTAAAGAGAGAGTCTCACTGACAGGGACCCCTTTTAAAGAGGGAGTGATACCATCAGGGACCCCTTTTAAAGAGGGAGTCTCACCGTCAGGTACCCCTTTAAAGAGGGAGTCTCACCATCAGGGACCCCTTTTAAAGAGAGCATCTCACAATCAGGGACCCCTTTTAAAGAGAGAGTCTCACAATCAGGGACCCCTTTTAAAGAGAGAGTATCACCATCAGGGACCCCTTTTAAAGAGGGAGTCTCACCATCAGGGACTCTTTTTAAAGAGGGATTATCCCAATCAGGGACACCTTTTAAAGAGAGAGTCTCACAATCAGGGACCCCTTTTAAAGAGGGATTATCCCAATCAGGGACACCTTTTAAAGAGAGAGTCTCACAATCAGGGACCCCTTTTAAAGAGGGATTATCCCAATCAGGGACCCCTTTTAAAGAGAGAGTCTCACCGACAGGGACCCCTTTTAAAGAGGGAGTCTCACCATCAGGGACCCCTTTTAAAGAGGGAGTCTCACCATCAGGGATCCCTTTTAAAGAGAGGGTCTTTCTATCAGGGACCCCTTTTAAAGGGGGAGTCTCCCCATCAGGGCCCCCTTTTAAAGAGAGAGCATTTCTATCAGGGACCCCTTTTAAAGAGGGAGTCTCTATATCAGGGACCCCTTTTAAAGAGTGAGTCTCACCATCAGGGACACCTTTTAAAGAGGGAGTATCCTGATCAGGGACCTCTTTTAAAGAGGGGTGTCTCCATCAGGGACCCCTTTTAAAGAGGGAGTCTCACCATCAGGGACCCCTTTTAAAGAGGGAGTCTCTCCACCGGGGACCCCTTTTAAAGAGAGAGTCTCACCATCAGGGAACTCCTTTTAAAGAAATAGTCTCTCCATTAGTGACCCCTTTTAAAGGGGGAGTCTCCCCATCAGGGACCCCTTTTAAAGAGAGGGTCTCCCCATTAGGGATCCCTTTTAAAGAGGAAGTTTCACCATCAGAGGCCACTTTTAAAGAGAGAGTCTCAACATTAGGGACCCCTTTTAAAGAGGGATTCTCCCCATCAGGGACCCCTTTTAAAGAGAGAGACTCACCATCAGGGTCCTCTTTTAAAGAAGGAGTCTCACCATCAAGGACACCTTTTAAAGAGAGAGTCTCACCATCAGGGACCCCTTTTAAAGAGAGAGTCTCACCATCAGGGACCCCTTTTAAAGAGGGAGTCTCCCCATCATGGACCCCTTTTAAAGAGAGAGTATTTCTATCAGGGACCCCTTTTAAAGAAGGAGTCTCACCATCAGGGTCCTCTTTTAAAGAAGGAGTCTCACCATCAGGGTACACTTTTAAAGTGGGAGAATCCCGATCAGGGACCCCTTCTAAAGAGAGAGTCTCACCGACAGGGACCCCTTTTAAAGAGGGAGTCTCACCATCAGGGACCCCTTTTAAAGAGGGAGTCTCACCATCAGGGACCCCTTTTAAAGAGGGAGTCTCACCATCAGGGACACCTTTTAAAGAGAGAGTCTCCCCATCAGGGACCCCTTTTAAAGAGAGAGTCTCACCATCAGGGACCCCTTTTAAAGAGGGAGTCTCACCATCAGGGACCCCTTTTAAAGAGAGAGTATCACCATCAGGGACCCCTTTTAACGAAGGAGTCTCACCATCAGAGACACGTTTTTAAGAGGGAATTTCAGCATCAGCGAACACTTTTAAAGAGAGAGTCTCTCCATCAGGGACTCCTTTAAAAGAGAGAGTCTCTCCATCAGGGACATCTATTAAAGAGAGAGTCTCACCATCAGGGACCCCTTTTAAAGAGGGAGTCTCCCCATCATGGACCCCTTTTAAAGAGAGAGTATTTCTATCAGGGACCCCTTTTAAAGAAGGAGTCTCACCATCAGGGACCCCTTTTAAAGAAGGAGTCTCACCATCAGGGTCCTCTTTTAAAGAAGGAGTCTCACCATCAGGGTCCTCTTTTAAAGAAGGAGTCTCACCATCAGGGTACACTTTTAAAGTGGGAGAATCCCGATCAGGGACCCCTTCTAAAGAGAGAGTCTCACCGACAGGGACCCCTTTTAAAGAGGGAGTCTCACCATCAGGGACCCCTTTTAAAGAGCGAGTCTCACCATCAGGGACCCCTTTTAAAGAGGGAGTATCACCATCAGGGACCCCTTTTAAAGAGGGAGTCTCACCATCAGGGACCCCTTTTAAAGAGAGAGTATCACCATCAGGGACCCCTTTTAACGAAGGAGTCTCACCATCAGAGACACGTTTTTAAGAGGGAATTTCAGCATCAGCGAACACTTTTAAAGAGAGAGTCTCTCCATCAGGGACTCCTTTAAAAGAGAGAGTCTCTCCATCAGGGACATCTATTAAAGAGAGAGTCTCACCATCAGGGACATCTATTAAAGAGAGAGTCTCTCCATCAGGGACTCCTTTTAAAGAGAGAGTCTCTCCATCAGGGACTCCTTTTAAAGAGAGCGTCTCACCATCAGGGATCCCTTTTAAAGAGAGAGCATTTCTATCAGGGACCCCTTTTAAAGAGGGAGTCTCTATATCAGGGACCCCTTTTAAAGAGTGAGTCTCACCATCAGGGACACCTTTTAAAGAGGGAGTATCCTGATCAGGGACCTCTTTTAAAGAGGGAGTCTCACCATCAGGGACCCCTTTTAAAGAGGGAGTCTCTCCACCGGGGACCCCTTTTAAAGAGAGAGTCTCACCATCAGGGAACTCCTTTTAAAGAAATAGTCTCACCATTAGCGACCCCTTTTAAAGGGGGAGTCTCCCCATCAGGGACCCCTTTTAAAGAGAGGGTCTCCCCATTAGGGATCCCTTTTAAAGAGGAAGTTTCACCATCAGAGACCACTTTTAAAGAGAGAGTCTCAACATTAGGGACCCCTTTTAAAGAGGGATTCTCCCCATCAGGGACCCCTTTTAAAGAGAGAGACTCACCATCAGGGTCCTCTTTTAAAGAAGGAGTCTCACCATCAAGGACACCTTTTAAAGAGAGGTTCTCTCCATCAGGGACCCCTTTTAAAGAGAGAGTCTCACCATCAGGGACCCCTTTTAAAGAGAGAGTCTCACCATCAGGGACCCCTTTTAAAGAGAGAGTCTCACCATCAGGGACCCCTTTTAAAGAGGGAGTCTCCCCATCATGGACCCCTTTTAAAGAGAGAGTATTTCTATCAGGGACCCCTTTTAAAGAAGGAGTCTCACCATCAGGGTCCTCTTTTAAAGAAGGAGTCTCACCATCAGGGTACACTTTTAAAGTGGGAGAATCCCGATCAGGGACCCCTTCTAAAGAGAGAGTCTCACCGACAGGGACCCCTTTTAAAGAGGGAGTCTCACCATCAGGGACCCCTTTTAAAGAGGGAGTCTCACCATCAGGGACCCCTTTTAAAGAGGGAGTATCACCATCAGGGACCCCTTTTAAAGAGGGAGTCTCACCATCAGGGACCCCTTTTAAAGAGAGAGTATCACCATCAGGGACCCCTTTTAACGAAGGAGTCGCACCATCAGAGACACGTTTTTAAGAGGGAATTTCAGCATCAGCGAACACTTTTAAAGAGAGAGTCTCTCCATCAGGGACTCCTTTAAAAGAGAGAGTCTCTCCATCAGGGACTCCTTTAAAAGAGAGAGTCTCTCCATCAGGGACTCCTTTTAAAGAGAGAGTCTCACCATCAGGGACATCTATTAAAGAGAGAGTCTCACCATCAGGGACATCTATTAAAGAGAGAGTCTCTCCATCAGGGACTCCTTTTAAAGAGAGAGTCTCTCCATCAGGGACATCTTTTAAAGAGAGCGTCTCACCATCAGGGACCCCTTTTAAAGAGGAAGTTTCACCATCAGGGATCCCTTTTAATGATGGTGTCTCACCCTCGGGTCCCAATTTAAAGAGAGAGTCTTTCTATCAGGGACCCCTTTTAAAGAGAGTCTCACTTCAGGGACCCTTTTTAAAGAGGGAGTCTCACTTCAGGGACCCTTTATAAAGATAGAGTTTCACCTTTAGGGACCCCTTTTAAAGAGAGACTCTCACGATGAGGGACCCCTTTTAATGAGGGAGTCTCACCATCAGGGACCCCTTTTAAAGGGGGCGACTCAGCATCAGTGACACGTTTTAAAGAGGGAGTCTCCCCATCAGGGACCCCTTTTAAAGAGGGAGTCTCACCATCAGAGACCCCTTTTAAAGAAAGAGTCTCACCATCAGGGACCTGTTTTAAAGAGAGAGACTCCCATAAGGGTCCCCTTCTTAAGAGAGAATCTAACCATCGGGGTCCCCTTTTAAAGAGAGTCTCACTTCAAGGACCCCTTTTAAAGAAAGAGTCTCACCACCGTGGACCACATTTAAAGAGGGAATTTCAGCATCAGGGACCCCTTTTAATGAGAGAGTCTCTCCATCGGGGATTTTTTTAAAGAGAGAGTCTCACCATCAGGGACCCCTTTTAAAGAGAGAGTCTCACCATCAGGGATCCCTTTTAAAGGGAGAGTCTCACCATCAGGGACCCCTTTTAAAGAGAGAGTCTCTCCATCGGGGACCCCTTTTAAAGAGAGAGTCTCACCATCAGAGACCCCTTTTAAAGAGAGAGTCTTACCATCAGGGACCCCTTTTAAAGAGAGAGTCTCACCATCATGGACCTCTTTTAAAGAGAGAGTCTCTCCATCGGGGACCCCTTTTAAAGAGAGAGTCTCACCATCAGAGACCCCTTTTAAAGAGAGAGTCTTACCATCAGGGACCCCTTTTAAAGAGAGAGTCTCACCATCAGGGACCTCTTTTAAAGAGAGAGTCTCACCATCGGGGACCCCTTTTAAAGAGAGAGTCTCCCCATCAGGGACCCCTTTTAAAGAGAGAGTTTCTCCATCGGGGACCCCTTTTAAAGAGAGAGTCTCCCCATCAGGGACCCCTTTTAAAGAGAGAGTCTCTCCATCGGGGACCCCTTTTAAAGAGAGAGCCTCACCATCAGGGACCCCTTTTAAAAAGAGAGTCACTCCAAACCGCTTTTTAAGATTAGGCAATGGCAGTTGTGCCCTGCAGAGGGAGCTCCCCTCTCCACAACCAGTCTAACCAGCCCACAGCATAACCTCTCCCTCTGTCTCCTCCCCTTTGCTCTGCCCATTGCTCCCTTGTAGGGAATGAGTCACAATTGGAGTAATGGTCACTTGGCAACATTACCCAACTAAACCGCTGACCACCTAACTTATTGTCCTGGCCACAGTGCTTTCTCACAGTGCAAATGGCTCCCTCTCCTCAGCTACTGTCTCTCCTTCCGCTGTAATATACAGAGGGTGTGCTCGTCTCTAGAATATACCCAGGGGCTGCTAGTCGCTCTATTATACACAGGGGCGGCTATTCTCTATAATGTATACAGGGGCTGCTATTCTCTATAATATACACAGGGGCTGCTATTCTCTATAATATACACAGGGGCTGCTATTCTCTATAATGTACACTGGGGGCTGCTATTCCCCATAATATACACAGGGGCAGCTATTCTCTGTAATATACACAGGGGCTGATGGTGAGACTCTCCCTTTAAAGGGGTACCTGATGGTGAGGCTCTCCCTTTAAAAGGTGTCCCGAATGGGGAGTTTCTCTTTAAAAGGGGTCCCTGATAGAAAGACTCATTCTTTAAAATGGGGCCAAGAGGGTGAGACTCACTCTTTAAAAGGGATCCCCGAGGGTGAGACTCACTCTTTAAAGGGGACCCTGATGGTGGGGCTCCCCCTTTAAAAGGGATCCCTGATGGTGAGACTCCCTCTTCTGTATAATATACACAGGGGCTGCTATTCTCTATAATATACACAGGGGCTGCTATTCTCTATAATATACACAGGGGCTGCTATTCTCTATAATATACACAGGGGCTGCTATTCTCTATAATATACACAGGGGCTGCTATTCTCTATAATATACACAGGGGCTGCTATTCTCTGTAATATACACAGGGGCTGCTATTCTCTATAATATACACAGGGGCTGCTATTCTCTATAATATACACAGGGGCTGCTATTCTCTATAATATACACAGGGGCTGCTATTCTCTATAATATACACAGGGGCTGCTATTCTCTATAATATACACAGGGGCTGCTATTCTCTATAATATACACAGGGGCTGCTATTCTCTATAATATACACAGGGGCTGCTATTCTCTATAATATACACAGGGGCTGCTATTCTCTATAATATACACAGGGGCTGCTATTCTCTATAATATACACAGGGGCTGCTATTCTCTATAATATACACAGGGGCTGCTATTCTCTATAATATACACAGGGGCTGCTATTCTCTATAATATACACAGGGGCTGCTATTCTCTATAATATACACAGGGGCTGCTATTCTCTATAATATACACAGGGGCTGCTATTCTCTATAATATACACAGGGGCTGCTATTCTCTATAATATACACAGGGGCTGCTATTCTCTATAATATACACAGGGGCTGCTATTCTCTATAATATACACAGGGGCTGCTATTCTCTATAATATACACAGGGGCTGCTATTCTCTATAATATACACAGGGCTGCTATTCTCTATAATATACACAGGGGCTGCTATTCTCTATAATATACACAGGGGCTGCTATTCTCTATAATATACACAGGGGCTGCTATTCTCTATAATATACACAGGGGCTGCTATTCTCTATAATATACACAGGGGCTGCTATTCTCTATAATATACACAGGGGCTGCTATTCTCTATAATATACACAGGGGCTGCTATTCTCTATAATATACACAGGGGCTGCTATTCTCTATAATATACACAGGGGCTGCTATTCTCTATAATATACACAGGGGCTGCTATTCTCTATAATATACACAGGGGCTGCTATTCTCTATAATATACACAGGGGCTGCTATTCTCTATAATATACACAGGGGCTGCTATTCTCTATAATATACACAGGGGCTGCTATTCTCTATAATATACACAGGGCTGCTATTCTCTATAATATACACAGGGGCTGCTATTCTCTATAATATACACAGGGGCTGCTATTCTCTATAATATACACAGGGGCTGCTATTCTCTATAATATACACAGGGGCTGCTATTCTCTATAATATACACAGGGGCTGCTATTCTCTATAATATACACAGGGGCTGCTATTCTCTATAATATACACAGGGGCTGCTATTCTCTATAATATACACAGGGGCTGCTATTCTCTATAATATACACAGGGGCTGCTATTCTCTATAATATACACAGGGGCTGCTATTCTCTATAATATACACAGGGGCTGCTATTCTCTATAATATACACAGGGGCTGCTATTCTCTATAATATACACAGGGGCTGCTATTCTCTATAATATACACAGGGGTTGCTATTCTCTATAATATACACAGGGGCTGCTATTCTCTATAATATACACAGGGGCTGCTATTCTCTATAATATACACAGGGGCTGCTATTCTCTATAATATACACAGGGGCTGCTATTCTCTATAATATACACAGGGGCTGCTATTCTCTATAATATACACAGGGGCTGCTATTCTCTATAATATACACAGGGGCTGCTATTCTCTATAATATACACAGGGGCTGCTATTCTCTATAATATACACAGGGGCTGCTATTCTCTATAATATACACAGGGGCTGCTATTCTCTATAATATACACAGGGGCTGCTATTCTCTATAATATACACAGGGGCTGCTATTCTCTATAATATACACAGGGGCTGCTATTCTCTATAATATACACAGGGGCTGCTATTCTCTATAATATACACAGGGGCTGCTATTCTCTATAATATACACAGGGGCTGCTATTCCCTATAATATACACAGGGGCTGCTATTCTCTATAATATACACAGGGCTGCTATTCTCTATAATATACACAGGGGCTGCTATTCTCTATAATATACACAGGGGCTGCTATTCTCTATAATATACACAGGGGCTGCTATTCTCTATAATATACACAGGGGCTGCTATTCTCTATAATATACACAGGGGCTGCTATTCTCTATAATATACACAGGGGCTGCTATTCTCTATAATATACACAGGGGCTGCTATTCTCTATAATATACACAGGGGCTGCTATTCTCTATAATATACACAGGGGCTGCTATTCTCTATAATATACACAGGGGCTGCTATTCTCTATAATATACACAGGGGCTGCTATTCTCTATAATATACACAGGGGCTGCTATTCTCTATAATATACACAGGGGCTGCTATTCTCTGTAATATACACAGGGGCTGCTATTCTCTATAATATACACAGGGGCTGCTATTCTCTATAATATACACAGGGGCTGCTATTCTCTATAATATACACAGGGGCTGCTATTCTCTATAATATACACAGGGGCTGCTATTCTCTGTAATATACACAGGGGTTGCTATTCCCTATAATATACACAGGGACTGCTATTCTCTGTAATATACACAGGGGTTGCTATTCTCTTTAATATACACAGGGGCTGCTATTCTCTATAATATACACAGGGGCTGCTATTCTCTATAATATACACAGGGGCTGCTATTCTCTATAATATACACAGGGGCTGCTATTCTCTGTAATATACACAGGGGTTGCTATTCCCTATAATATACACAGGGACTGCTATTCTCTATAATATACAGAGGGGCTGCTATTCTCTATAATATACACAAGGGCTGCTATTCTCTATAATATACACAGGGGCTGCTATTCTCTGTAATATACACAGGGGCTGCTATTCTCTATAATATACACAGGGCTGCTATTCTCTATAATATACACAGGGGCTGCTATTCTCTAATATACACAGTGGCTGCTATTCTCTGTAATATACACAGGCTGACATCCTGTAGAATATACACAGGGGTTGCTATTCTCTATAATATACACAAGGGCTGCTATTCTCTATAATATACACAGGGGTTGCTATTCTCTAATATACACAGTGGCTGCTATTCTCTGTAATATACACAGGGGCTGCTATTCTCTATAATATACACAGGGGCTGCTATTCTCTATAATATACACAGGGGCTGCTATTCTCTATAATATACACAGGGCTGCTATTCTCTATAATATACACAGGGGCTGCTATTCTCTATAATATACACAGGGCTGCTATTCTCTATAATATACACAGGGGCTGCTATTCTCTATAATATACACAGGGGTTGCTATTCTCTATAATATACACAGCGGCTGCTATTCTCTAATATACACAGGGGCTGCTATTCTCTATAATATACACAGGGGCTGCTATTCTCTATAATATACACAGGGGCTGCTATTCTCTATAATATACACAGGGGCTGCTATTCTCTATAATATACACAGGGGCTGCTATTCTCTAATATACACAGGGGCTGCTATTCTCTATAATATACACAGGGGCTGCTATTCTCTATAATATACACAGGGGCTGCTATTCTCTATAATATACACAGGGGCTGCTATTCTCTATAATATACACAGGGGCTGCTATTCTCTATAATATACACAGGGCTGCTATTCTCTATAATATACACAGGGGCTGCTATTCTCTATAATATACACAGGGGCTGCTATTCTCTATAATATACACAGGGGCTGCTATTCTCTATAATATACACAGGGGCTGCTATTCTCTATAATATACACAGGGGCTGCTATTCTCTATAATATACACAGGGGCTGCTATTCTCTATAATATACACAGGGGCTGCTATTCTCTATAATATACACAGGGGCTGCTATTCTCTATAATATACACAGGGGCTGCTATTCTCTATAATATACACAGGGGCTGCTATTCTCTATAATATACACAGGGGCTGCTATTCTCTATAATATACACAGGGGCTGCTATTCTCTATAATATACACAGGGGCTGCTATTCTCTATAATATACACAGGGGCTGCTATTCTCTATAATATACACAGGGGCTGCTATTCTCTATAATATACACAGGGGCTGCTATTCTCTATAATATACACAGGGGCTGCTATTCTCTATAATATACACAGGGGCTGCTATTCTCTATAATATACACAGGGGCTGCTATTCTCTATAATATACACAGGGGCTGCTATTCTCTATAATATACACAGGGGCTGCTATTCTCTATAATATACACAGGGGCTGCTATTCTCTATAATATACACAGGGGCTGCTATTCTCTATAATATACACAGGGGCTGCTATTCTCTATAATATACACAGGGGCTGCTATTCTCTATAATATACACAGGGGCTGCTATTCTCTATAATATACACAGGGGCTGCTATTCTCTATAATATACACAGGGGCTGCTATTCTCTATAATATACACAGGGGCTGCTATTCTCTATAATATACACAGGGGCTGCTATTCTCTATAATATACACAGGGGCTGCTATTCTCTATAATATACACAGGGGCTGCTATTCTCTATAATATACACAGGGGCTGCTATTCTCTATAATATACACAGGGGCTGCTATTCTCTATAATATACACAGGGGCTGCTATTCTCTATAATATACACAGGGGCTGCTATTCTCTATAATATACACAGGGGCTGCTATTCTCTATAATATACACAGGGGCTGCTATTCTCTATAATATACACAGGGGCTGCTATTCTCTATAATATACACAGGGGCTGCTATTCTCTATAATATACACAGGGGCTGCTATTCTCTATAATATACACAGGGGCTGCTATTCTCTATAATATACACAGGGGCTGCTATTCTCTATAATATACACAGGGGCTGCTATTCTCTATAATATACACAGGGGCTGCTATTCTCTATAATATACACAGGGGCTGCTATTCTCTATAATATACACAGGGGCTGCTATTCTCTATAATATACACAGGGGCTGCTATTCTCTATAATATACACAGGGGCTGCTATTCTCTATAATATACACAGGGCTGCTATTCTCTATAATATACACAGGGGCTGCTATTCTCTATAATATACACAGGGGCTGCTATTCTCTATAATATACACAGGGGCTGCTATTCTCTATAATATACACAGGGGCTGCTATTCTCTATAATATACACAGGGGCTGCTATTCTCTATAATATACACAGGGGCTGCTATTCTCTATAATATACACAGGGGCTGCTATTCTCTATAATATACACAGGGGCTGCTATTCTCTATAATATACACAGGGGCTGCTATTCTCTATAATATACACAGGGGCTGCTATTCTCTATAATATACACAGGGGCTGCTATTCTCTATAATATACACAGGGGCTGCTATTCTCTATAATATACACAGGGGCTGCTATTCTCTATAATATACACAGGGGCTGCTATTCTCTATAATATACACAGGGGCTGCTATTCTCTATAATATACACAGGGGCTGCTATTCTCTATAATATACACAGGGGCTGCTATTCTCTATAATATACACAGGGGCTGCTATTCTCTATAATATACACAGGGGCTGCTATTCTCTATAATATACACAGGGGCTGCTATTCTCTATAATATACACAGGGGCTGCTATTCTCTATAATATACACAGGGGCTGCTATTCTCTATAATATACACAGGGGCTGCTATTCTCTATAATATACACAGGGGCTGCTATTCTCTATAATATACACAGGGGCTGCTATTCTCTATAATATACACAGGGGCTGCTATTCTCTATAATATACACAGGGGCTGCTATTCTCTATAATATACACAGGGGCTGCTATTCTCTATAATATACACAGGGGCTGCTATTCTCTATAATATACACAGGGGCTGCTATTCTCTATAATATACACAGGGGCTGCTATTCTCTATAATATACACAGGGGCTGCTATTCTCTATAATATACACAGGGGCTGCTATTCTCTATAATATACACAGGGGCTGCTATTCTCTATAATATACACAGGGGCTGCTATTCTCTATAATATACACAGGGGCTGCTATTCTCTATAATATACACAGGGGCTGCTATTCTCTATAATATACACAGGGGCTGCTATTCTCTATAATATACACAGGGGCTGCTATTCTCTATAATATACACAGGGGCTGCTATTCTCTATAATATACACAGGGGCTGCTATTCTCTATAATATACACAGGGGCTGCTATTCTCTATAATATACACAGGGGCTGCTATTCTCTATAATATACACAGGGGCTGCTATTCTCTATAATATACACAGGGGCTGCTATTCTCTATAATATACACAGGGGCTGCTATTCTCTATAATATACACAGGGGCTGCTATTCTCTATAATATACACAGGGGCTGCTATTCTCTATAATATACACAGGGGCTGCTATTCTCTATAATATACACAGGGGCTGCTATTCTCTATAATATACACAGGGGCTGCTATTCTCTATAATATACACAGGGGCTGCTATTCTCTATAATATACACAGGGGCTGCTATTCTCTATAATATACACAGGGGCTGCTATTCTCTATAATATACACAGGGGCTGCTATTCTCTATAATATACACAGGGGCTGCTATTCTCTATAATATACACAGGGGCTGCTATTCTCTATAATATACACAGGGGCTGCTATTCTCTATAATATACACAGGGGCTGCTATTCTCTATAATATACACAGGGGCTGCTATTCTCTATAATATACACAGGGGCTGCTATTCTCTATAATATACACAGGGGCTGCTATTCTCTATAATATACACAGGGGCTGCTATTCTCTATAATATACACAGGGGCTGCTATTCTCTATAATATACACAGGGGCTGCTATTCTCTATAATATACACAGGGGCTGCTATTCTCTATAATATACACAGGGGCTGCTATTCTCTATAATATACACAGGGGCTGCTATTCTCTATAATATACACAGGGGCTGCTATTCTCTATAATATACACAGGGGCTGCTATTCTCTATAATATACACAGGGGCTGCTATTCTCTATAATATACACAGGGGCTGCTATTCTCTATAATATACACAGGGGCTGCTATTCTCTATAATATACACAGGGGCTGCTATTCTCTATAATATACACAGGGGCTGCTATTCTCTATAATATACACAGGGGCTGCTATTCTCTATAATATACACAGGGGCTGCTATTCTCTATAATATACACAGGGGCTGCTATTCTCTATAATATACACAGGGGCTGCTATTCTCTATAATATACACAGGGGCTGCTATTCTCTATAATATACACAGGGGCTGCTATTCTCTATAATATACACAGGGGCTGCTATTCTCTATAATATACACAGGGGCTGCTATTCTCTATAATATACACAGGGGCTGCTATTCTCTATAATATACACAGGGGCTGCTATTCTCTATAATATACACAGGGGCTGCTATTCTCTATAATATACACAGGGGCTGCTATTCTCTATAATATACACAGGGGCTGCTATTCTCTATAATATACACAGGGGCTGCTATTCTCTATAATATACACAGGGGCTGCTATTCTCTATAATATACACAGGGGCTGCTATTCTCTATAATATACACAGGGGCTGCTATTCTCTATAATATACACAGGGGCTGCTATTCTCTATAATATACACAGGGGCTGCTATTCTCTATAATATACACAGGGGCTGCTATTCTCTATAATATACACAGGGGCTGCTATTCTCTATAATATACACAGGGGCTGCTATTCTCTATAATATACACAGGGGCTGCTATTCTCTATAATATACACAGGGGCTGCTATTCTCTATAATATACACAGGGGCTGCTATTCTCTATAATATACACAGGGGCTGCTATTCTCTATAATATACACAGGGGCTGCTATTCTCTATAATATACACAGGGGCTGCTATTCTCTATAATATACACAGGGGCTGCTATTCTCTATAATATACACAGGGGCTGCTATTCTCTATAATATACACAGGGGCTGCTATTCTCTATAATATACACAGGGGCTGCTATTCTCTATAATATACACAGGGGCTGCTATTCTCTATAATATACACAGGGGCTGCTATTCTCTATAATATACACAGGGGCTGCTATTCTCTATAATATACACAGGGGCTGCTATTCTCTATAATATACACAGGGGCTGCTATTCTCTATAATATACACAGGGGCTGCTATTCTCTATAATATACACAGGGGCTGCTATTCTCTATAATATACACAGGGGCTGCTATTCTCTATAATATACACAGGGGCTGCTATTCTCTATAATATACACAGGGGCTGCTATTCTCTATAATATACACAGGGGCTGCTATTCTCTATAATATACACAGGGGCTGCTATTCTCTATAATATACACAGGGGCTGCTATTCTCTATAATATACACAGGGGCTGCTATTCTCTATAATATACACAGGGGCTGCTATTCTCTATAATATACACAGGGGCTGCTATTCTCTATAATATACACAGGGGCTGCTATTCTCTATAATATACACAGGGGCTGCTATTCTCTATAATATACACAGGGGCTGCTATTCTCTATAATATACACAGGGGCTGCTATTCTCTATAATATACACAGGGGCTGCTATTCTCTATAATATACACAGGGGCTGCTATTCTCTATAATATACACAGGGGCTGCTATTCTCTATAATATACACAGGGGCTGCTATTCTCTATAATATACACAGGGGCTGCTATTCTCTATAATATACACAGGGGCTGCTATTCTCTATAATATACACAGGGGCTGCTATTCTCTATAATATACACAGGGGCTGCTATTCTCTATAATATACACAGGGGCTGCTATTCTCTATAATATACACAGGGGCTGCTATTCTCTATAATATACACAGGGGCTGCTATTCTCTATAATATACACAGGGGCTGCTATTCTCTATAATATACACAGGGGCTGCTATTCTCTATAATATACACAGGGGCTGCTATTCTCTATAATATACACAGGGGCTGCTATTCTCTAATATACACAGGGGCTGCTATTCTCTATAATATACACAGGGCTGCTATTCTCTATAATATACACAGGGGCTGCTATTCTCTATAATATACACAGGGGCTGCTATTCTCTATAATATACACAGGGGCTGCTATTCTCTAATATACACAGGGGCTGCTATTCTCTATAATATACACAGGGGCTGCTATTCTCTAATATACACAGGGGCTGCTATTCTCTATAATATACACAGGGGCTGCTATTCTCTATAATATACACAGGGGCTGCTATTCTCTATAATATACACAGGGGCTGCTATTCTCTATAATATACACAGGGGCTGCTATTCTCTATAATATACACAGGGGCTGCTATTCTCTATAATATACACAGGGCTGCTATTCTCTATAATATACACAGGGGCTGCTATCTCTATAATATACACAGGGGCTGCTATTCTCTATAATATACACAGGGGCTGCTATTCACTATAATATACACAGGGCTGCTATTCTCTATAATATACACAGGGGCTGCTATTCTCTATAATATACACAGGGGCTGCTATTCTCTATAATATACACAGGGGCTGCTATTCTCTATAATATACACAGGGGCTGCTATTCTCTATAATATACACAGGGGCTGCTATTCTCTATAATATACACAGGGGCTGCTATTCTCTATAATATACACAGGGGCTGCTATTCTCTATAATATACACAGGGGCTGCTATTCTCTATAATATACACAGGGGCTGCTATTCTCTATAATATACACAGGGGCTGCTATTCTCTATAATATACACAGGGGCTGCTATTCTCTATAATATACACAGGGGCTGCTATTCTCTATAATATACACAGGGGCTGCTATTCTCTATAATATACACAGGGGCTGCTATTCTCTATAATATACACAGGGGCTGCTATTCTCTATAATATACACAGGGGCTGCTATTCTCTATAATATACACAGGGGCTGCTATTCTCTATAATATACACAGGGGCTGCTATTCTCTATAATATACACAGGGGCTGCTATTCTCTATAATATACACAGGGGCTGCTATTCTCTATAATATACACAGGGGCTGCTATTCTCTATAATATACACAGGGGCTGCTATTCTCTATAATATACACAGGGGCTGCTATTCTCTATAATATACACAGGGGCTGCTATTCTCTATAATATACACAGGGGCTGCTATTCTCTATAATATACACAGGGGCTGCTATTCTCTATAATATACACAGGGGCTGCTATTCTCTATAATATACACAGGGGCTGCTATTCTCTATAATATACACAGGGGCTGCTATTCTCTATAATATACACAGGGGCTGCTATTCTCTATAATATACACAGGGGCTGCTATTCTCTATAATATACACAGGGGCTGCTATTCTCTATAATATACACAGGGGCTGCTATTCTCTATAATATACACAGGGGCTGCTATTCTCTATAATATACACAGGGGCTGCTATTCTCTATAATATACACAGGGGCTGCTATTCTCTATAATATACACAGGGGCTGCTATTCTCTATAATATACACAGGGGCTGCTATTCTCTATAATATACACAGGGGCTGCTATTCTCTATAATATACACAGGGGCTGCTATTCTCTATAATATACACAGGGGCTGCTATTCTCTATAATATACACAGGGGCTGCTATTCTCTATAATATACACAGGGGCTGCTATTCTCTATAATATACACAGGGCTGCTATTCTCTATAATATACACAGGGGCTGCTATTCTCTATAATATACACAGGGGCTGCTATTCTCTATAATATACACAGGGGCTGCTATTCTCTATAATATACACAGGGGCTGCTATTCTCTATAATATACACAGGGGCTGCTATTCTCTATAATATACACAGGGGCTGCTATTCTCTATAATATACACAGGGGCTGCTATTCTCTATAATATACACAGGGGCTGCTATTCTCTATAATATACACAGGGGCTGCTATTCTCTATAATATACACAGGGGCTGCTATTCTCTATAATATACACAGGGGCTGCTATTCTCTATAATATACACAGGGGCTGCTATTCTCTATAATATACACAGGGGCTGCTATTCTCTATAATATACACAGGGGCTGCTATTCTCTATAATATACACAGGGGCTGCTATTCTCTATAATATACACAGGGGCTGCTATTCTCTATAATATACACAGGGGCTGCTATTCTCTATAATATACACAGGGGCTGCTATTCTCTATAATATACACAGGGGCTGCTATTCTCTATAATATACACAGGGGCTGCTATTCTCTATAATATACACAGGGGCTGCTATTCTCTATAATATACACAGGGGCTGCTATTCTCTATAATATACACAGGGGCTGCTATTCTCTATAATATACACAGGGGCTGCTATTCTCTATAATATACACAGGGGCTGCTATTCTCTATAATATACACAGGGGCTGCTATTCTCTATAATATACACAGGGGCTGCTATTCTCTATAATATACACAGGGGCTGCTATTCTCTATAATATACACAGGGGCTGCTATTCTCTATAATATACACAGGGCTGCTATTCTCTATAATATACACAGGGGCTGCTATTCTCTATAATATACACAGGGGCTGCTATTCTCTATAATATACACAGGGGCTGCTATTCTCTATAATATACACAGGGGCTGCTATTCTCTATAATATACACAGGGGCTGCTATTCTCTATAATATACACAGGGGCTGCTATTCTCTATAATATACACAGGGGCTGCTATTCTCTATAATATACACAGGGGCTGCTATTCTCTATAATATACACAGGGGCTGCTATTCTCTATAATATACACAGGGGCTGCTATTCTCTATAATATACACAGGGGCTGCTATTCTCTATAATATACACAGGGGCTGCTATTCTCTATAATATACACAGGGGCTGCTATTCTCTATAATATACACAGGGGCTGCTATTCTCTATAATATACACAGGGGCTGCTATTCTCTATAATATACACAGGGGCTGCTATTCTCTATAATATACACAGGGGCTGCTATTCTCTATAATATACACAGGGGCTGCTATTCTCTATAATATACACAGGGGCTGCTATTCTCTATAATATACACAGGGGCTGCTATTCTCTATAATATACACAGGGGCTGCTATTCTCTATAATATACACAGGGGCTGCTATTCTCTATAATATACACAGGGGCTGCTATTCTCTATAATATACACAGGGGCTGCTATTCTCTATAATATACACAGGGGCTGCTATTCTCTATAATATACACAGGGGCTGCTATTCTCTATAATATACACAGGGGCTGCTATTCTCTATAATATACACAGGGGCTGCTATTCTCTATAATATACACAGGGGCTGCTATTCTCTATAATATACACAGGGGCTGCTATTCTCTATAATATACACAGGGGCTGCTATTCTCTATAATATACACAGGGGCTGCTATTCTCTATAATATACACAGGGGCTGCTATTCTCTATAATATACACAGGGGCTGCTATTCTCTATAATATACACAGGGGCTGCTATTCTCTATAATATACACAGGGGCTGCTATTCTCTGTAATATACACAGGGGTTGCTATTCTCTATAATATACACAGGGGCTGCTATTCTCTATAATATACACAGGGGCTGCTATTCTCTATAATATACACAAGGGCTGCTATTCTCTATAATATACACAGGGTCTGCTATTCTCTATAATATACACAGGGGTTGCTATTCTCTATAATATACACAGGGGCTGCTATTCTCTATAATATACACAGGGGCTGCTATTCTCTATAATATACACAGGGGCTGCTATTCTCTATAATATACACAGGGGTTGCTATTCTCTATAATATACACAGGGGCTGCTATTCTCTATAATATACACAGGGGCTGCTATTCTCTATAATATACACAGGGGCTGCTATTCTCTATAATATACACAGGGGCTGCTATTCTCTATAATATACACAGGGGCTGCTATTCTCTATAATATACACAGGGGCTGCTATTCTCTATAATATACACAGGGGCTGCTATTCTCTATAATATACACAGGGGCTGCTATTCTCTATAATATACACAGGGGCTGCTATTCTCTATAATATACACAGGGGCTGCTATTCTCTATAATATACACAGGGGCTGCTATTCTCTATAATATACACAGGGGCTGCTATTCTCTATAATATACACAGGGCTGCTATTCTCTATAATATACACAGGGGCTGCTATTCTCTATAATATACACGGGCTGCTATTCTCTATAATATACACAGGGGCTGCTATTCTCTATAATATACACAGGGGCTGCTATTCTCTATAATATACACAGGGGCTGCTATTCTCTATAATATACACAGGGGCTGCTATTCTCTATAATATACACAGGGGCTGCTATTCTCTATAATATACACAGGGGCTGCTATTCTCTATAATATACACAGGGGCTGCTATTCTCTATAATATACACAGGGGCTGCTATTCTCTATAATATACACAGGGGCTGCTATTCTCTATAATATACACAGGGGCTGCTATTCTCTATAATATACACAGGGGCTGCTATTCTCTATAATATACACAGGGGCTGCTATTCTCTATAATATACACAGGGGCTGCTATTCTCTATAATATACACAGGGGCTGCTATTCTCTATAATATACACAGGGGCTGCTATTCTCTATAATATACACAGGGGCTGCTATTCTCTATAATATACACAGGGGCTGCTATTCTCTATAATATACACAGGGGCTGCTATTCTCTATAATATACACAGGGGCTGCTATTCTCTATAATATACACAGGGCTGCTATTCTCTATAATATACACAGGGGCTGCTATTCTCTATAATATACACAGGGGCTGCTATTCTCTATAATATACACAGGGGCTGCTATTCTCTATAATATACACAGGGGCTGCTATTCTCTATAATATACACAGGGGCTGCTATTCTCTATAATATACACAGGGGCTGCTATTCTCTATAATATACACAGGGGCTGCTATTCTCTATAATATACACAGGGGCTGCTATTCTCTATAATATACACAGGGGCTGCTATTCTCTATAATATACACAGGGGCTGCTATTCTCTAATATACACAGGGGCTGCTATTCTCTATAATATACACAGGGCTGCTATTCTCTATAATATACACAGGGGCTGCTATTCTCTATAATATACACAGGGCTGCTATTCTCTATAATATACACAGGGGCTGCTATTCTCTATAATATACACAGGGGCTGCTATTCTCTATAATATACACAGGGGCTGCTATTCTCTATAATATACACAGGGGCTGCTATTCTCTATAATATACACAGGGGCTGCTATTCTCTATAATATACACAGGGGCTGCTATTCTCTATAATATACACAGGGCTGCTATTCTCTATAATATACACAGGGGCTGCTATTCTCTATAATATACACAGGGGCTGCTATTCTCTATAATATACACAGGGGCTGCTATTCTCTATAATATACACAGGGGCTGCTATTCTCTATAATATACACAGGGGCTGCTATTCTCTATAATATACACAGGGGCTGCTATTCTCTATAATATACACAGGGGCTGCTATTCTCTATAATATACACAGGGGCTGCTATTCTCTATAATATACACAGGGGCTGCTATTCTCTATAATATACACAGGGGCTGCTATTCTCTATAATATACACAGGGGCTGCTATTCTCTATAATATACACAGGGGCTGCTATTCTCTATAATATACACAGGGGCTGCTATTCTCTATAATATACACAGGGGCTGCTATTCTCTATAATATACACAGGGGCTGCTATTCTCTATAATATACACAGGGGCTGCTATTCTCTATAATATACACAGGGGCTGCTATTCTCTATAATATACACAGGGGCTGCTATTCTCTATAATATACACAGGGGCTGCTATTCTCTATAATATACACAGGGGCTGCTATTCTCTATAATATACACAGGGGCTGCTATTCTCTATAATATACACAGGGGCTGCTATTCTCTATAATATACACAGGGGCTGCTATTCTCTATAATATACACAGGGGCTGCTATTCTCTATAATATACACAGGGGCTGCTATTCTCTATAATATACACAGGGGCTGCTATTCTCTATAATATACACAGGGGCTGCTATTCTCTATAATATACACAGGGGCTGCTATTCTCTATAATATACACAGGGGCTGCTATTCTCTATAATATACACAGGGGCTGCTATTCTCTATAATATACACAGGGGCTGCTATTCTCTATAATATACACAGGGGCTGCTATTCTCTATAATATACACAGGGGCTGCTATTCTCTATAATATACACAGGGGCTGCTATTCTCTATAATATACACAGGGGCTGCTATTCTCTATAATATACACAGGGGCTGCTATTCTCTATAATATACACAGGGGCTGCTATTCTCTATAATATACACAGGGGCTGCTATTCTCTATAATATACACAGGGGCTGCTATTCTCTATAATATACACAGGGGCTGCTATTCTCTATAATATACACAGGGGCTGCTATTCTCTATAATATACACAGGGGCTGCTATTCTCTATAATATACACAGGGGCTGCTATTCTCTATAATATACACAGGGGCTGCTATTCTCTATAATATACACAGGGGCTGCTATTCTCTATAATATACACAGGGGCTGCTATTCTCTATAATATACACAGGGGCTGCTATTCTCTATAATATACACAGGGGCTGCTATTCTCTATAATATACACAGGGGCTGCTATTCTCTATAATATACACAGGGGCTGCTATTCTCTATAATATACACAGGGGCTGCTATTCTCTATAATATACACAGGGGCTGCTATTCTCTATAATATACACAGGGGCTGCTATTCTCTATAATATACACAGGGGCTGCTATTCTCTATAATATACACAGGGGCTGCTATTCTCTATAATATACACAGGGGCTGCTATTCTCTATAATATACACAGGGCTGCTATTCTCTATAATATACACAGGGGCTGCTATTCTCTATAATATACACAGGGGCTGCTATTCTCTATAATATACACAGGGGCTGCTATTCTCTATAATATACACAGGGGCTGCTATTCTCTATAATATACACAGGGCTGCTATTCTCTATAATATACACAGGGGCTGCTATTCTCTATAATATACACAGGGGCTGCTATTCTCTATAATATACACAGGGGCTGCTATTCTCTATAATATACACAGGGGCTGCTATTCTCTATAATATACACAGGGGCTGCTATTCTCTATAATATACACAGGGGCTGCTATTCTCTATAATATACACAGGGGCTGCTATTCTCTATAATATACACAGGGGCTGCTATTCTCTATAATATACACAGGGGCTGCTATTCTCTATAATATACACAGGGGCTGCTATTCTCTATAATATACACAGGGGCTGCTATTCTCTATAATATACACAGGGCTGCTATTCTCTATAATATACACAGGGGCTGCTATTCTCTATAATATACACAGGGGCTGCTATTCTCTATAATATACACAGGGGCTGCTATTCTCTATAATATACACAGGGGCTGCTATTCTCTATAATATACACAGGGGCTGCTATTCTCTATAATATACACAGGGGCTGCTATTCTCTATAATATACACAGGGGCTGCTATTCTCTAATATACACAGGGGCTGCTATTCTCTATAATATACACAGGCTGCTATTCTCTATAATATACACAGGGGCTGCTATTCTCTATAATATACACAAGGGCTGCTATTCTCTATAATATACACAGGGCTGTTATTCTCTATAATATACACAGGGGCTGCTATTCTCTATAATATACACAGGGGCTGCTATTCTCTAATATACACAGGGGCTGCTATTCTCTATAATATACACAGGGGCTGCTATTCTCTATAATATACACAGGGGCTGCTATTCTCTATAATATACACAGGGGCTGCTATTCTCTATAATATACACAGGGGCTGCTATTCTCTATAATATACACAGGGGCTGCTATTCTCTATAATATACACAGGGGCTGCTATTCTCTATAATATACACAGGGGCTGCTATTCTCTATAATATACACAGGGGTTGCTATTCTCTATAATATACACAGGGGCTGCTATTCTCTATAATATACACAGGGCTGCTATTCTCTATAATATACACAGGGGCTGCTATTCTCTATAATATACACAGGGGCTGCTATTCTCTATAATATACACAGGGGCTGCTATTCACTATAATATACACAGGGGCTGCTATTCTCTATAATATACACAGGGGCTGCTATTCTCTATAATATACACAGGGGCTGCTATTCTCTATAATATACACAGGGGCTGCTATTCTCTATAATATACACAGGGGCTGCTATTCTCTATAATATACACAGGGGCTGCTATTCTCTATAATATACACAGGGGCTGCTATTCTCTATAATATACACAGGGGCTGCTATTCTCTATAATATACACAGGGGCTGCTATTCTCTATAATATACACAGGGGCTGCTATTCTCTATAATATACACAGGGGCTGCTATTCTCTGTAATATACACAGGGGCTGCTATTCTCTATAATATACACAGGGCTGCTATTCTCTATAATATACACAGGGGCTGCTATTCTC
>JASTWF010001414.1:65000-84300 GCA_030390025.1 Squalus acanthias | reverse complement strand
GCCGCACTGTCGGAGGGGCAGTACTGAGGGAGCGCCGCACTGTCGGAGGGGCAGTACTGAGGGAGCGCCGCACTGTCGGAGGGGCAGTACTGAGCGAGCGCCGCACTATCGGAGGGGCAGTACTGAGGGAGCCCCGCACTGTCAGAGGGGCAGTACTGAGGGAGCACCGCACTGTCGGAGGGGCAGTAATTAGGGAGCGTCGCACTGTCGGAGGGGCAGTACTGAGGGAGTGCCGCACTGTCGGAGGGGCAGTACTGAGGGAGCGTCGCACTGTCGGAGGGGCAGTACTGAGGGAGCGCCGCACTGTCGGAGGGACAGTACTGAGGGAGCGCCGCACTGTCGGAGGGGCAGTACTGAGGGAGCACCGCACTGTCGGAGGGGCAGTACTGAGGGAGCGCCGCACTGTCGGAGGGGCAGTACTGAGGGAGCGCTGCACTGTCGGAGGGGCAGTACTGAGGGAGAGCCGCACTGTCGGAGGGGCACTACTGAGGGAGTGCCGCATTGTCGGCGGGGCATTACTGAGGGAGCTCCGCACTGTCGGAGGGGTGGTACTGAGGGAGCGCCGCACTGTCGGAGGGGCAGTACTGAGGGAGTGCCGCACTATCGGAGGGGCAGTACTGAGGGAGCGCCACACTGTCGGAGGGTCAGTACTGAGGGAGTGATGCACTGTCGGAGGGGCAGTACTGAGGGAGCCCCCCACTGTCGGAGGGGCAGTACTCAGGGAGCGCCGCACTGTCGGAGGGTCAGTACTGAGGGAGTGATGCACTGTCGGAGGGGCAGTACTGAGGGAGCGCCGCACTTTCAGAGGGGCAGTACTGAGGGAGCGCCGCACTATCGGAGGGGCAGTACTGAGGGAGCGCCGCACTGTCGGAGGGGCAGTACTGAGGGAGCGCCGCACTGTCGGAGGGGCAGTACTGAGGGAGCGCCGCACTATCGGAGGGGCAGTACTGAGGGAGCGCCGCACTGTCGGAGGGACAGTACTGAGGGAGCGTCGCACTGTCGGAGGGGCAGTACTGAGGGAGTGCCGCACTGTCGGAGGGGCAGTACTGAGGGAGCGCCGCACTGTCGGAGGGACAGTACTGAGGGAGCGCCGCACTGTCGGAGGGGCAGTACTGAGGGAGCACCGCACTGTCGGAGGGGCAGTACTGAGGGAGCGCCGCACTGTCGGAGGGGCAGTACTGAGGGAGCGCTGCACTGTCGGAGGGGCAGTACTGAGGGAGAGCCGCACTGTCGGAGGGGCACTACTGAGGGAGTGCCGCATTGTCGGCGGGGCATTACTGAGGGAGCTCCGCACTGTCGGAGGGGTGGTACTGAGGGAGCGCCGCACTGTCGGAGGGGCAGTACTGAGGGAGTGCCGCACTATCGGAGGGGCAGTACTGAGGGAGCGCCACACTGTCGGAGGGTCAGTACTGAGGGAGTGATGCACTGTCGGAGGGGCAGTACTGAGGGAGCCCCCCACTGTCGGAGGGGCAGTACTCAGGGAGCGCCGCACTGTCGGAGGGTCAGTACTGAGGGAGTGATGCACTGTCGGAGGGGCAGTACTGAGGGAGCGCCGCACTTTCAGAGGGGCAGTACTGAGGGAGCGCCGCACTATCGGAGGGGCAGTACTGAGGGAGCGCCGCACTGTCGGAGGGGCAGTACTGAGGGAGCGCCGCACTGTCGGAGGGGCAGTACTGAGGGAGCGCCGCACTATCGGAGGGGCAGTACTGAGGGAGCCCCGCACTGTCGGAGGGGCAGTAATTAGGGAGCGCCGCACTATCGGAGGGGCAGTACTGAGGGAGAGCCGCACTGTCGGAGGGGTAGTACTGATGGAGCGCTGCACTGTCGGAGGGTCAGTACTGAGGGAGCGCCGCACTGTCGGAGGGGCAGTACTGAGGGAGCGCCGCACTGTCGGAGGGGCGGTACTGAGGGAGCGCCGCACTGTCGGAGGGGCAGTACTGTGGGAGCGCCGCACTGTCGGAGGGGCAATACTGAGGGAGTGCCGCTCTGTCGGAGGGTCAGTACTGAGGGAGCGCCGCACTGTCGGAGGGGCAGTACTGAGGGAGCGCTGCACTGTCGGAGGGGCAGTACTGAGGGAGCGCCGCACTGTCGGAGGGGCATTACTGAGGGAGCTCCGCACTGTCGGAGGGGTGGTACTGAGGGAGCGCCGCACTGTCGGAGGGGCAGTACTGAGGGAGCGCCGCACTGTCGGAGGGGCAGTACTGAGGGAGCCCCGCACTGTCGGAGGGGCAGTACTGAGGGAGTGCCGCACTGTCAGAGGGGCAGTACTGAGGGAGCACCGCACTGACGGAGGGGCAGTAATTAGGGAGCGCTGCACTGTCGGAGGGGCAGTACTGAGGGAGCGCTGCACTGTCGGAGGGGCAGTACTGAGGGAGCGCCGCACTGTGGGAGGGGCAGTACTGAGGGAGCGCCGCACTGTCGGAGGGGCAGTACTGAGGGAGCGCCGCACTGTCTGAGGGGAAGTACTGATGGAGTGCCGCACTGTCGGAGGGGCAGTACTGAAGGAGTGCTGCACTGTCAGAGGGGCAGTACTGAGGGAGCTCCGCACTGTCGGAGGGGCAGTACTGAGGGAGCGCCGCACTGTCGGAGGGGCAGTACTTAGGGAGCGCCGCACTATCGGAGGGGCAGTACTGAGGGAGCGCCGCACTGTCGGAGGGGCAGTACTGAGGGAGCGCCGCACTGTCGGAGGGACAGTACTTAGGGAGCGCCGCACTATCGGAGGGGCAGTACTGAGGGAGAGCCGCACTGTCGGAGGGGTAGTACTGATGGAGCGCTGCACTGTCGGAGGGTCAGTACTGAGGGAGCGCCGCACTGTCGGAGGGGCAGTACTGAGGGAGCGCCGCACTGTCGGAGGGGCGGTACTGAGGGAGCGCCGCACTGTCGGAGGGGCAGTACTGAGGGAGCGCCGCACTGTCGGAGGGGCGGTACTGAGGGAGCGCCACGCTGTCGGAGGGACAGTACTGAGGGAGTGCCGCATTGTCGGAGGGGCAGTGCTGAGGGAGTTCCGCACTGTCGGAGGGGCAGTACTGAGGGAGCGCCGCACTGTCGGAGGGGCGGTACTGAGGGAGCGCCGCACTGTCGGAGGGTCAGTACTGAGGGAGCGCCGCACTATCGGAGGGGCAGTACTGAGAGAGCGCCGCACTGTCGGAGGGGCAGTACTGAGGGAGCGCCACACTGTCGGAGGGGCAGTACTGAGGGAGTGATGCACTGTCGGAGGGGCAGTACTGAGGGAGCCCCGCACTGTCGGAGGGGCAGTACTGAGGGAGCGCCGCACTGTCGGAGGGGCAGTACTGAGGGAGCGCCGCACTGTCGGAGGGTCAGTACTGAGGGAGTGATGCACTGTCGGAGGGGCAGTACTGAGGGAGCGCCGCACTGTCGGAGGGGCAGTACTGAGGGAGCGCCGCACTGTCGGAGGGGCAGTACTGAGGGAGCGCCGCACTGTCGGAGGGGCAGTACTGAGGGAGCCCCGCACTGTCGGAGGGGCAGTACTGAGGGAGTGCCGCACTGTCAGAGGGGCAGTACTGAGGGAGCGCCGCACTGTCGGAGGGGCAGTACTGAGGGAGCGCCGCACAGTCGGAGGAGCAGTACTGAGGGAGCGCCGCACTGTCGGAGGGGCAGTACTGAGGGAGCGCCGCACTGTCGGAGGGGCAGTACTGAGGGAGCGCCGCACTGTCGGAGGGGCAGTACTGAGGGAGTGCCGCACTGTCGGAGGGGCAGTACTGAGGGAGCGCCGCACTGTCGGAGGGGCAGTACTGAGCGAGCGCCGCACTATCGGAGGGGCAGTACTGAGGGAGCCCCACACTGTCAGAGGGGCAGTACTGAGGGAGCACCGCACTGTCGGAGGGGCAGTAATTAGGGAGCGTCGCACTGTCGGAGGGGCAGTACTGAGGGAGTGCCGCACTGTCGGAGGGGCAGTACTGAGGGAGCGTCGCACTGTCGGAGGGGCAGTACTGAGGGAGCGCCGCACTGTCGGAGGGACAGTACTGAGGGAGCGCCGCACTGTCGGAGGGGCAGTACTGAGGGAGCACCGCACTGTCGGAGGGGCAGTACTGAGGGAGCGCCGCACTGTCGGAGGGGCAGTACTGAGGGAGCGCTGCACTGTCGGAGGGGCAGTACTGAGGGAGAGCCGCACTGTCGGAGGGGCACTACTGAGGGAGTGCCGCATTGTCGGCGGGGCATTACTGAGGGAGCTCCGCACTGTCGGAGGGGTGGTACTGAGGGAGCGCCGCACTGTCGGAGGGGCAGTACTGAGGGAGTGCCGCACTATCGGAGGGGCAGTACTGAGGGAGCGCCACACTGTCGGAGGGTCAGTACTGAGGGAGTGATGCACTGTCGGAGGGGCAGTACTGAGGGAGCCCCCCACTGTCGGAGGGGCAGTACTCAGGGAGCGCCGCACTGTCGGAGGGTCAGTACTGAGGGAGTGATGCACTGTCGGAGGGGCAGTACTGAGGGAGCGCCGCACTTTCAGAGGGGCAGTACTGAGGGAGCGCCGCACTATCGGAGGGGCAGTACTGAGGGAGCGCCGCACTGTCGGAGGGGCAGTACTGAGGGAGCGCCGCACTGTCGGAGGGGCAGTACTGAGGGAGCGCCGCACTATCGGAGGGGCAGTACTGAGGGAGCGCCGCACTGTCGGAGGGACAGTACTGAGGGAGCGTCGCACTGTCGGAGGGGCAGTACTGAGGGAGTGCCGCACTGTCGGAGGGGCAGTACTGAGGGAGCGCCGCACTGTCGGAGGGACAGTACTGAGGGAGCGCCGCACTGTCGGAGGGGCAGTACTGAGGGAGCACCGCACTGTCGGAGGGGCAGTACTGAGGGAGCGCCGCACTGTCGGAGGGGCAGTACTGAGGGAGCGCTGCACTGTCGGAGGGGCAGTACTGAGGGAGAGCCGCACTGTCGGAGGGGCACTACTGAGGGAGTGCCGCATTGTCGGCGGGGCATTACTGAGGGAGCTCCGCACTGTCGGAGGGGTGGTACTGAGGGAGCGCCGCACTGTCGGAGGGGCAGTACTGAGGGAGTGCCGCACTATCGGAGGGGCAGTACTGAGGGAGCGCCACACTGTCGGAGGGTCAGTACTGAGGGACTGATGCACTGTCGGAGGGGCAGTACTGAGGGAGCCCCCCACTGTCGGAGGGGCAGTACTCAGGGAGCGCCGCACTGTCGGAGGGTCAGTACTGAGGGAGTGATGCACTGTCGGAGGGGCAGTACTGAGGGAGCGCCGCACTTTCAGAGGGGCAGTACTGAGGGAGCGCCGCACTATCGGAGGGGCAGTACTGAGGGAGCGCCGCACTGTCGGAGGGGCAGTACTGAGGGAGCGCCGCACTGTCGGAGGGGCAGTACTGAGGGAGCGCCGCACTATCGGAGGGGCAGTACTGAGGGAGCCCCGCACTGTCGGAGGGGCAGTAATTAGGGAGCGCCGCACTATCGGAGGGGCAGTACTGAGGGAGAGCCGCACTGTCGGAGGGGTAGTACTGATGGAGCGCTGCACTGTCGGAGGGTCAGTACTGAGGGAGCGCCGCACTGTCGGAGGGGCAGTACTGAGGGAGCGCCGCACTGTCGGAGGGGCGGTACTGAGGGAGCGCCGCACTGTCGGAGGGGCAGTACTGAGGGAGCGCCGCACTGTCGGAGGGGCGGTACTGAGGGAGCGCCACGCTGTCGGAGGGACAGTACTGAGGGAGTGCCGCATTGTCGGAGGGGCAGTACTGTGGGAGCGCCGCACTGTCGGAGGGGCAATACTGAGGGAGTGCCGCTCTGTCGGAGGGTCAGTACTGAGGGAGCGCCGCACTGTCGGAGGGGCAGTACTGAGGGAGCGCTGCACTGTCGGAGGGGCAGTACTGAGGGAGCGCCGCACTGTCGGAGGGGCAGTACTGAGGGAGTGCCGCACTGTCGGAGGGTCAGTACTGAGGGAGCGCCGCACTGTCGGAGGGGCAGTACTGAGGGAGCGCTGCACTGTCGGAGGGGCAGTACTGAGGGAGCGCCGCACTGTCGGAGGGGCAGTACTGAGGGAGCGCCGCACTGTCGGAGGGGCAGTACTGCGGGAGTTTGAGTGTACAGGGAGCTGAGAAAATGTTAAAGCGTAGAGGGATCTACGAGACAGTTGAGCGAGTGTATCGGGACAGTATTCTTCACCTTGCTTCCTCTTCTGATCTGGTATCCGTCTCCCTTCACTGTATCCAGAAGCTGTCTCCCAGCCCATTGTTCGGATGACCAACATCTCCAACAATGGGTCTTGCCATGTGACGTTGATTTGCAGTGTGGAGTCAGGAAGTGACGTGACCTACGCCTGGCGAATGGCAGGACGTGACCTCGGGAGGGGCGAGGGCTCCATGGAAATCGTAGTGGGCCTCGGTTCAACCCTGGAAGTCGACCTCCCATCCAAGTCCAACGTGAGCTGCAACTGCACAGCGAGGAACCCAGTCAGTGAGCTGACCACAAACATCGACCTCACCAACATCTGCAGTGTGGAGAAGAACGACAGCGTCTCGGGTAGAAGTAAGAGTGTTTGATGGGACGGTGTAAAGGCAGCTTTACTCTGTATCTAACCCGTGCTGTACCTGCCCTGGGAGTGTTTGATGGGACAGTGTAGAGGGAGCATTACTCTGTATCTAACCCCGTGCTGTACCTGCCCTGGGAGTGTTTGATGGGACAGTGTAGAGGGAGCTTTGCTCTGTATCTAACCCCGTGCTGCACCTGCCCTGGGAGTGTTTGATGGGACAGTGTAGAGGGAGCTTTACTCTGTATCTAACCCCGTGCTGTACCTGCCCTGGGAGTGTTTGATCGGACAGTGTAGAGGGAGCTTTGCTCTGTATCTAACCCCGTGCTGCACCTGTCCTGGGAGTGTTTGATGGGACAGTGTAGAGGGAGCTTTACTCTGTATCTAACCCCGTGCTGTAACTGCCCTGGGAGTGTTTGATGGGACAGTGTAGAGGGAGCTTTACTCTGTATCTAACCCCGTGCTGCACCTGCCCTGGGAGTGTTTGATGGGACAGTGTAGAGGGAGCTTTACCCTGTATCTAACCCTGTGCTGTACCTGCCCTGGGAGTGTTTGATGGGACAGTGTAGAGGGAGCTTTACTCTGTATCTAACCCGTGGTGTACCTGCCCTGGGAGTGTTTGATGGGACAGTGTAGAGGGAGCTTTACTCTGTATCTAACCTCGTGCTGAACCTGCCCTGGGAGTGTTTGATGGGACAGTGTAGAGGGAGCTTCACTCTGTATCTAACCCCGTGCTGTACCTGCCCTGGGAGTGTTTGATGGGACAGTGTAGAGGGAGCTTTACTCTGTATCTAACCCGTGCTGCACCTGCCCTGGGAGTGTTTGATGGGACAGTGTAGAGGGAGCTTTACTCTGTATCTAACCCCGTGCTGTAACTGCCCTGGGAGTGTTTGATGGGACAGTGTAGAGGGAGCTTTACTCTGTATCTAACCCCGTGCTGTACCTGCCCTGGGAGTGTTTGATGGGACAGTGTAGAGGGAGCTTTACCCTGTATCTAACCCCGTGCTGTACCTGCCCTGGGAGTGTTCGATGGGACAGTGTAGAGGGAGCTTTACTCTGTGTCTAACCCCGTGCTGTTCCTGCCCCGGGAGTGTTTGATGGGACAGTGTAGAGGGAGCTTTACTCTGTATCTAACCCCGTGCTGCACCTGCCCTGGGAGTGTTTGATGGGGGCAGTGTTGAGGGAGCTTTACTCTGTATCTAACCCCATGCTGTACCTGTCCTGGGAGTGTTTGATGGGACAGTGTAGAGGGAGCTTTACTCTGTATCTAACCCCGTGCTGTACCTGCCCTGGGAGTGTTTGATGGGACAGTGTAGAGGTAGCTTTACTCTGTATCTAAGCCCGTGCTCTACCTGCCCTGGGAGTGTTTGATGGGACAGTGAAGAGGGAGCTTTACTCTGTATCTAACCCCGTGCTGTACCTGCCCTGGGAGTGTTTGATGGGGGCGTAGTAGAGGGAGCTTTACTCTGTATCTAACCCCGTTCTGTACCTGCCCTGGGAGAGTTTGATGGGACAGTGCAGAGGGAGCTTTACTCTGTATCTAACCCGTGCTGTACCTGCCCTGGGAGTGTTGATGGGACAGTGTAGAGGGAGCTTTACTCTATATCTAACCCGTGCTGTACCTGCCCTGGGAGTGTTTGATGGGACAGTGTAGAGGGAGCTTTACTCTGGATCTAACCCATGCTGTACCGGCGCTGGAAGTGTTTGATGGGACAGTGTAGAGGGAGCTTTACTCTGTATCTAACCCCGTGCTGTACCTGCCCTGGGAGTGTTTGATCGGACAGTGTAGAGGGAGCTTTACTCTGTATCTAACCCCGTGCTGTACCTGCCCTGGGAGTGTTTGATGGGACAGTGTAGAGGGAGCTTTACTCTGTATCTAACCCCGTGCTGTACCTGCCCTGGGAGTGTTTGATGGGACAGTGTAGAGGGAGCTTTACTCTGTATCTAACCCCGTGCTGTACCTGCCCTGGGAGTGTTTGATGGGACAGTGTAGAGGGAGCTTTACTCTGTATCTAACACCGTGCTGTACCTGCCCTGGGAGTGTTTGATGGGACAGTGTAGAGGGAGCTTTACTCTGTATCTAACCCCGTGCTGTACCTGCCCTGGGAGTGTTTGATGGGACAGTGTAGAGGGAGCTTTACTCTGTATCTAACCCCGTGCTTTACCTGCCCTGGGAGTGTTTGATGGGACAGTGTAGAGGGAGCTTTACTCTGTATCTAACCCGTGCTGTACCTGCCCTGGGAGTGTTTGATGGGACAGTGTAGAGGGAGCTTTACTCTGTATCTAACCCGTGCTGTTCCTGCCCTGGGAGTGTTTGATGGGACAGTGTAGAGGGAGCTTTACTCTGTATCTAACCCCGTGCTGTACCTGCCCTGGGAGTGTTTGATGGGGACAGTGTTGAGGGAGCTTTACTCTGTATCTAACCCCGTGCTGTACCTGTCCTGGGAGTGTTTGATGGGACAGTGTAGAGGGAGCTTTACTCTGTATCTAACCCGTGCTGTACCTGCCCTGGGAGTGTTTGATGGGACAGTGTAGAGGGAGCTTTACTCTGTATCTAACCCGTGCTGTACCTGCCCTGGGAGTATTTGATGGGACAGTGTAGAGGGAGCTTTACTCTGTATCTAACCCCGTGCTGTACCTGCCCTGGGAGTGTTTGATGGGGACAGTGTAGAGGGAGCTTTACTCTGTATCTAACCCGTTCTGTACCTGCCCTGGGAGAGTTTGATGGGACAGTGTAGAGGGAGCTTTACTCTGTATCTAACCCCGTGCTGTACCTGCCCTGGGAGTGTTTGATGGGACAGTGTAGAGGGAGCTTTACTCTGTATCTAACCCGTGCTGTACCTGCCCTGGGAGTGTTGATGGGACAGTGTAGAGGGAGCTTTACTCTGTATCTAACCCGTGCTGTACCTGCCCTGGGAGTGTTTGATGGGACAGTGTAGAGGGAGCTTTACTCTGTATCTAACCGATGCTGTACCTGCCCTGGGAGTGTTTGATGGGACAGTGTAGAGGGAGCTTTACTCTGTATCTAACCCCGTGCTGTACCTGCCCTGGGAGTGTTTGACGGGACAGTGTAGAGGGAGCTTTACTCTGTATCTAACCCCGTGCTGTACCTGCCCTGGGAGTGTTTGATGGGACAGTGTAGAGGGAGCTTTACTCTGTATCTAACCCCGTGCTGTACCTGCCCTGGGAGTGTTTGATGGGACAGTGTAGAGGGAGCTTTACTCTGTATCTAACCCCGTGCTGTACCTGCCCTGGGAGTGTTTGATGGGACAGTGTAGAGGGAGCTTTACTCTGTATCTAACCCGTGCTGTACCTGCCCTGGGAGTGTTTGGTGGGACAGTGTAGACGGGGCTTTACTCTGTATCCAACCCCGTGCTGTACCTGCCCTGGGAGTGTTTGATGGGACAGTGTAGAGGGAGCTTTACTCTGTATCTAACCCCGTGCTGTACCTGCCCTGGGATTGTTTGATGGGACAGTGTAGAGGGAGCTTTACTCTGTATCTCACCCCGTGCTGTTCCTGCCCTGGGAGTGTTTGATGGGACAGTGTAGAGGGAGCTTTACTCTGTATCTAACCCGTGCTGTACCTGCCCTGGGAGTGTTTGATGGGACAGTGTAGAGGGAGCTTTACTCTGTATCTAACCCGTGCTGTACCTGCCCTGGGAGTGTTTGATGGGACAGTGTAGAGGGAGCTTTACTCTGTATCTAACCCGTGCTGTACCTGCCGTGGGAGTGTTTGATGGGACAGTGTAGAGGGAGCTTTACTCTGTATCTAACCCGTGCTGTACCTGCCCTGGGAGTGTTTGATGGGACAGTGTAGAGGGAGCTTTACTCTGTATCTAACCCGTGCTGTACCTGCCCTGGGAGTGTTTGATGGGACAGTGTAGAGGGAGCTTTACTCTGTATCTAACCCCGTGCTGTACCTGCCCTGGGAGTGTTTGATGGGACAGTGTAGAGGGAGCTTTACTCTGTATCTAACCCCGTGCTGTACCTGCCCTGGGAGTGTTTGATGGGACAGTGTAGAGGGAGCTTTACTCTGTATCTAACCCCGTGCTGTACCTGCCCTGGGAGTGTTTGATGGGACAGTGTAGAGGGAGCTTTACTCTGTATCTAACCCGTGCTGTACCTGCCCTGGGAGTGTTTGATGGGACAGTGTAGAGGGAGCTTTACTCTGTATCTAACCCCGTGCTGTACCTGCCCTGGGAGTGTTTGATGGGACAGTGTAGAGGGAGCTTTACTCTGTATCTAGCCCGTGCTGTACCTGCCCTGGGAGTGTTTGATGGGACAGTGTAGAGGGAGCTTTACTCTGTATCTAACCCTGTGCTGTACCTGCCCTGGGAGTGTTTGATGGGACAGTGTAGAGGGAGCTTTACTCTGTATCTAACCCGTGCTGTACCTGCCCTGGGAGTGTTTGATGGGACAGTGTAGAGGGAGCTTTACTCTGTATCTAACACCGTGCTGTACCTGCCCTGGGAGTGTTTGATGGGACAGTGTAGAGGGAGCTTTGCTCTGTATCTAACCCCGTGCTGTAACTGCCCTGGGAGTGTTTGATGGGACAGTGTAGAGGGAGCTTTACTCTGTATCTAACCCCGTGCTGTACCTGCCCTGGGAGTGTTCGATGGGACAGTGTAGAGGGAGCTTTACTCTGTGTCTAACCCCGTGCTGTTCCTGCCCCGGGAGTGTTTGATGGGACAGTGTAGAGGGAGCTTTACTCTGTATCTAACCCCGTGCTGCACCTGCCCTGGGAGTGTTTGATGGGGGCAGTGTTGAGGGAGCTTTACTCTGTATCTAACCCCATGCTGTACCTGTCCTGGGAGTGTTTGATGGGACAGTGTAGAGGGAGCTTTACTCTGTATCTAACCCCGTGCTGTACCTGCCCTGGGAGTGTTTGATGGGACAGTGTAGAGGTCGCTTTACTCTGTATCTAAGCCCGTGCTCTACCTGCCCTGGGAGTATTTGATGGGACAGTGTAGAGGGAGCTTTACTCTGTATCTAACCCGTGCTGTACCTGCCCTGGGAGTGTTTGATGGGGACAGTGTAGAGGGAGCTTTACTCTGTATCTAATCCCGTTCTGTACCTGCCCTGGGAGTGTTTGATGGGACAGTGTAGAGGGAGCTTTACTCTGTATCTAACCCCGTGCATTACCTGCCCTGGGAGTGTTTGATTGGACAGTGTAGAGGGAGCTTTACTCTGTATCTAACCCGTGCTGTACCTGCCCTGGGAGTGTTGATGGGACAGTGTAGAGGGAGCTTTACTCTATATCTAACCCGTGCTGTACCTGCCCTGGGAGTGTTTGATGGGACAGTGTAGAGGGAGCTTTACTCTGTATCTAACCGATGCTGTACCGGCGCTGGAAGTGTTTGTTGGGACAGTGTCAAGGGAGCTTTACTCTGTATCTAACCCCGTGCTGTAACTGCCCTGGGAGTGTTTGATGGGACAGTGTAGAGGGAGCTTTACTCTGTATCTAACCCCGTGCTGTACCTGCCCTGGGAGTGTTTGATGGGACAGTGTAGAGGGAGCTTTACTCTGTATCTAACCCCGTGCTGTACCTGCCCAGGGAGTGTTTGGTGGGACAGTGTAGACGGGGCTTTACTCTGTATCCAACCCCGTGCTGTACCTGCCCTGGGAGTGTTTGATGGGACAGTGTAGAGGGAGCTTTACTCTGTATCTAACCCCGTGCTGTACCTGCCCTGGGATTGTTTGATGGGACAGTGTAGAGGGAGCTTTACTCTGTATCTCACCCCGTGCTGTTCCTGCCCTGGGAGTGTTTGATGGGACAGTGTAGAGGGAGCTTTACTCTGTATCTAACCTGTGCTGTATCTGCCCTGGGAGTGTTTGATGAGACAGTGTAGAGGGAGCTTTACTCTGTATTTAACCCGTGCTGTACCTGCCCTGGGAGTGTTTGATGGGACAGTGTAGAGGGAGCTTTACTCTGTATCTAACCCGTGCTGTACCTGCCCTGGGAGTGGTTGATGGGACAGTGTAGAGGGAGCTTTACTCTGTATCTGACCCGTGCTGTACCTGCCCTGGGAATGTTTGATGGGACAGTGTCGAGGGAGCTTTACTCTGTATCTAACCCGTGCTGTACCTGCCCTGGGAGTGTTTGATGGGACAGTGTAGAGGGAGCTTTACTGTGTATCTAACCCATGCTGTACCTGCCCTGGGAGTGTTTGATGGGACAGTGTAGAGGGAGCTTTACTCTGTATCTAACACCGTGCTGTGCCTGCCCTGGGAGTGTTTGATGGGACAGTGTAGAGGGAGCTTTACTCTGTATCTAACCCCGTGCTGTACCTGCCCTGTGAGTGTTTGATGGGACAGTGTAGAGGGAGCTTTACTCTGTATCTAACCCATGCTGTACCTGCCCTGGGAGTGTTTGATGGGACAGTGTAGAGGGAGCTTTAATCTGTATCTAACACCGTGCTGTACCTGCCCTGGGAGTGTTTGATGGGACAGTGTAGAGGGAGCTTTACTCTGTATCTAGCCCGTGCTGTACCTGCCCTGGGAGTGTTTGATGGGACAGTGCAGAGGGAGCTTTACTCTGTATCTAACCTGTGCTGTACCTGCTCTGGGAGTGTTTGATGGGACAGTGTAGAGGGAGCTTTACTCTGTATCCAGCTCGTTCTGTGCCTGCCCTGGGAGTGTTTGATGGGACAGTGTTGAGGGAGCTTTACTCTGTATCTAACCCCGTGCTGTACCTGCCCTGGGAGTGTTTGATGGGACAGTGTAGAGGTAGCTTTACTCTGTATCTAACCCCGTGCTGTACCTGCCCTGGGAGTGTTTGATGGGACAGTGTAGAGGGAGCTTTACTCTGTATCTAACCCCGTGCTGTACCTGCCCTGGGAGTGTTTGGTGGGACAGTGTAGAGGGAGCTTTACTCTGTATCTAACCCCGTGCTGTACCTGCCCTGGGAGTGTTTGATGGGACAGTGTAGAGGGAGCTTTACTCTGTATCTAACCCCGTGCTGTACCTGCCCTGGGAGTGTTTGATGGGACAGTGTAGAGGGAGCTTTACTCTGTATCTAACCCCGTGCTGTACCTGCCCTGGGAGTGTTTGATGGGACAGTGTAGAGTGAGCTTTACTCTGTATCTAACCCGTGCTGTACCTGCCCTGGGAGTGTTTGATGGGACAGTGTAGAGGGAGATTTACTCTGTATCTAACCCCGTGCTGTATCTGCCCTGGGAGTGTTTGATGGGACAGTGGAGAGGGAGCTTTACTCTGTATCTAACCCCGTGCTGTAACTGCCCTGGGAGTGTTTGATGGGACAGTGTAGAGGGAGCTTTACTCTGTATCTAACCCCGTGCTGTACCTGTTTTTTTTCAGCGATCCCAGTAAAGGGACATGTCTGGAAATTGATCTACATTGCGGTTGGAGCTGCCTCTGCTTTCCTACTGTTGCTGGTCCTGCTGTTTGCTATATTTTGTTTACGGAGGACAAGAAAGGAAGCTATTCCCACTTATGAAAATCAAGGTTTTATAACTTAATCCTTTCCCTGAGCTCTCTGTGAGATGTGCTAAGGTGATGTATGAATGCAAGTCTTTCTACGACCAGTGTAAGCCGAGGCTCTGTGGGCTGATCTCCCTCGGTGGGAGGGGCTCGGAGTGAGCAGGTGCTGCTGGATGCTTGATTGCTGCAGGGAGTTGGAGTGAGTTTGTAAAAAGTTGGTGGCGTGTTTCTTTTTTCAGGATTTAGGGCCTTTTTGGTCCTTAAACATAGAAGCATAGAAGATAGGAGCAGGAGTAGGCCATTCGGCCCCTCTAGCCTGTTCCGCCATTAAATGAGATCATGGCTGATCATCCAAATTCAGTACCCTGTCCCTGCTTTCTCCCCATATCCCTTGATACCTTTAGCCTTAAGAAATATATCTAACGCCTTCTTGAATATATTTAATGAATTGGCCTCTACTGCCTTCTGTGGTCGAGAATTCCACAGGTTCACCACTCTCTGGGTGAAGAAATTCCTCCTCATCTCAGTCCTAAATGGCTTACCCCTTATCTTTAGACTGTGACCTCTTGTTCTGGACTCACCCGCCATCGGGAACATCCTTCCTGCATCCAGTCTGTCTAGCCCTGTTAGAATTTTATAAGTTTCAATGAGATCCCCTCTCATTCTTCTGAACTCTAGCGAATACAAGCCCAATCGACCCAATCTCTCCTCATATGTCATTCCTGCCATCCCAGGTATCAGTCTGGTGAATCTTCGCTGAACTCCCTCCATAGCAAGAACATCCTTCCTCAGATAAGGCAACCAAAACTGCACACAATACTCAAGGTTACACATCTCTGTCACCTCCTCCAGCCCCTACAACTCTCCCTATCTCTGTATTCTCCTCCAGCCCCTACAACCCTCCCTATCTCTGTAATCTCCTCCAGCCCCTACACCCTTCCCTATCTCTGTAACCTCCTCCAGCCCTACAACCCTCCCTATCTCTGTAATCTCCTCCAGCCCCTACAACCCTCCCTATCTCTGTAACCTCCTCCAGCCCCTACAACCCTCCCTATCTCTGTAACCTCCTCCAGCCCTACGAACCCTCACTGTCTCTGTAACCTCCTCCATCCCCTACAACCCTCCCTATCTCTGTAACCTCCTCCAGCCCCTACAACCCTCCCTATCTCTGTAACCTCCTCCAGCCCCTACACCCCTCCCTATCTCTGTAACCTCCTCCAGCCCCTACACCCCTCCCTATCTCTGTAACCACCTCCAGCCCCTACACCCCTCCCTATCTCTGTAACCTCCTCCAGCCCTTACACCCCTCCCTATCTCTGTAACCTCCTCCAGCCCTACACCTCTCCCTATCTCTGTAACCTCCTCCAGCCCTACACCCCTCCCTATCTCTGTAACTTCCTCCTCTGTGGCCTCGCTAAACAGCAGCCAGATGGAACGCTGGGCCTCTCGAAGGACGATGTTCCCCGAATGAATTTAAGCAGGGGAGAAAATGTTGGGGGGAAGGGAGAGAAAAAGGCCCAGTGATTTGAACCCCGGGACCCCAGGAGGTTTGGAACAGAAAACAGGGTGATGGTTCTGTGCGAGGAGAAGTACCGACCAAAGCCGAATGTTGGGTTGGAGGTGACCGTCAGTGGCCGAGAGGAGGTGGAAAGACTTTGACCGAGTCTGATGGTTGGAGTTAAGTTCTTGGAGGGATCTCTGCGAGATTCAGCAGAGGTGGTGATCTCATTCTTAAACCTGCTGCTTTATATTGAGGACGATGTGCTTCTCAAAAAGTTGGAGTCGTGGGACATTACGGGGAAGAAACTCGCTATCGCCGGGCGCAAAGTTGGTGGACACCAAGAAAAAGGTGCAACGGACACTAAAATTGGTGGGGTGGTAAATAGCGAGGAGGGAAGCCTCAGGCTACAGGACGATATAGACGGGTTGGTCAGGTGGGCAGAACAGTGGCAAATGGAATTTAACCCTGAAAAGTGTGAGGGGATGCATTTTGGGAGGACTAACAAGGCAAGGGAATACACAATGAATGGTCGGACCCTAGGAAGGACAGAGGATCAGAGGGACCTTGGTGTGCATGTACATAGATCCCTGAAGGCAGCAGGACAGGTAGATAAGGTGGTTAAGAAGGCATATGGGATACTTGCCTTCATTAGCCGAGGCATAGAATATAAGAGCAAGGGAGGTTATGATGGAGCTGTACAAAACGCTAGTTAGGCCACAGCTGGAATACTGTGTGCAGTTCTGGTCGCCACACTATAGGAAGGATGTGATTGCATTGGAGAGGGTGCAGAGGAGATTCACCAGGATGTTACCTGGGCTGGAGCGCTTCAGCTATGAAGAGAGACTGGACAGGCTGGGGTTGTTTTCCTTAGAGCAGAGAAGGCTGAGGGGGGGGGACCTGATTGAGGTGTACAAAATTATGAGGGGCATAGATAGGGTAGATAGAAAGGAACTTTTCCTCTTAGTAGAGGGGTCAATAACTAGGGGGCATAGTTTCAAGGTAAGGGGCAGGAGGTTTCGAGGGGATTTGAGGAAAAACTTTTTCACCCAGAGGGTGGTTGGAATCTGGAACTCACTGCCTGAAAGGGTGGTCGAGGCAGGAACCCTCACAACATTCAAGAAGCATTTAGATGAGCACTTGAAACGCCATAGCATACAAGGCTATGGACCGAGTGCTGGAAAATGGGATTGGAAAAGACAGGGCTTGATGGCCGGCGCGGACACGATGGGCCGAAGGGCCTCTATCTGTGCTGTATAACTCGATGACTCTATGGGGGAAAAATTCAGTTGGTTGCGCCTCCCATTAGCGCCTTAAGAGGGCGCTAATGGGGTGCAAAGCAACTAGCGCCCGGGCGCGGCGATGTTTGCGCAGCTCGCGAAATTAACTAGACATTTTGCGGCGGCTCTGAACACTACCGCCATGATCTCCTGCGCCGGCAGATCGTGACGTCAGTCGAGTGCGCAACGCCCCGGTAGCGCCCCGGAGCGAATATTGAGTGGCGCCTCCTGCCTTACCGCCTGCCGCTAGCAACGACAGGTTGAGGGGAGCGTTTTGCAGTCAGGAAGGGACTGGGGGAGCGCTATTTAAAGGCGACCGCTTCCTGCCTTTTATTGTTGGTGCCATTTTTGAACCACGCATTCTGAGAGAGAGAGGGAGAGACTTCTGGAGAGATTCAACGCTGTGTGAAGGAGTTTTGGGTACTGAGCAGCACTTTGCAGGTTCATTTTGATTTGCCCTTCCTTGTATCGATTTAGAAGAGACTGTGGGGGCTGCACTCTGAGCTCTTTCCCTGGTACTCTCCATTGTTCTTTCCAGCACATTTGATGTACAGGTCTCTCCAGGCCGAGATTCAAGGCTGCAATGAGCAGGATGTGGATGGAAAGCAATATTAACCATCCCCTTTAAGAACTGGCCCGCGCCATTGTGTCTGTGTTCCATTGCTGACTGACATCACATGAGCTTCGCCAGCGCTCTGAGGTAGCGCCTCGCTCCTCGGACTTTGCGCCTTAAGACAGGTGTGTAGCGCCTGATTTAGCGCTGCAATCACCTCCAGGGGCGATAAAAGTCAAGTTTGCAGTCGGTGGCGATAATTAGCGCCAGGCGCTAATCTTTGCACCCGGCCGATAATTGCGCCCCAAATGGGGCGATACTGAATTTCTCCCCCATGGTGTGGGAGGAGGATCAGGAGATAGAGGAAAAAGCAATTCTGGTCATGTATGAGAAGATTGTGAGGGCAATGCCACAGGATTGGATGGAAGAACCAGTGGATGTGGTGTATTTGGACTTTCAGAAGGCTTTCGATAAGGTCCCGCATAAGAGATTAGCGTGCAAAGTTAAGGCACATGGGATTGGGGGCAAGGTACTGACTTGGATAGAGAACTGGTTGGCAGACAGGAAGCAAAGAGTTGGAATAAACGGATCTTTTTCCGAGTGGCAGGCAGTGACTAGTGGGGTACCGCAGGGATCGGTCCTTGGACCCCAGCTATTCACATAGAAACATAAAAGATAGGAGCAGGAGTAGGCCATTCGGCCCCTCGAGCCTGCTCCGCCATTCGATGAGATCATGGCTGATCATCCAAACTCAGTACCTTGTCCCTGCTTTCTCCCCATATCCCTTGATACCTTTAGCTTTAAGAAATATATCTAACTCTTTCTTGAATATATTTAATGACTTGGCCTCAACTACCTTCTGTGGTAGAGAATTCCACAGATTCATCACTTTCTGGGTGAAGAAATTCCTCCTCATCTCAGTCCTAAATGGCTTACCCCTTATCCTTAGACTGTGACCCCTGGTTCTGGACTCCCCCGCCATCGGGAACATCCTTCCTGCATCTAGTTTGTCCAGACCTATCAGAATTTTATATGTTTCGATGAGATCCCCTCTCATTCTTCTATACTCCAGCGAGTATAAGCCCAATCGACCCAATCTCTCCTCATATGTTATTCCTGCCATCCCAGGTATCAGCCTTGTGAATCTTTGCTGAACTCCCTCCATGACAAGAACATCCTTCCTCAGATAAGGCGACCAAAACTGCACACAATACTCAAGGTGTGGTCTCACCAAGGCCCTTTTCTCCTGCCTTAAAGGCAAGGTGCCTTAAAGGCAAGGTGCCCGATATATTGTCCACGGACGGAAAAGTGGATTGTGCTCGTTTAGGTGGCGATCCGCCACGAGACTATTTTAAATATAAGCTAAAAGATCATTATAAGGCTCTGTGGATGTTTTATTCAGGAAGGAATTTAAAGATTGTATTTTACAATCAATTTTTAAAGTACAATTAATTAATATATGTTGCGGGAGACAAATTAAACTTCAGGTTTTGATGTTAATATGTGGTGGCGAGTGGGGCTGTGCAGAGTGGCGGAATGGATTTGAATGATACATGGAATGATTACGATGTTGTAAATGTTCGTAATGTTCAATAACTAACACAATTAGGCTGACACAACAGTGCAGTACTGAGAGAGTGCCGCACTGTCGGAGGGGCAGTACTGAGGGAGCGCCGCACTGTCGGAGGGGCTGTACTGAGGGAGCGCCGCACTGTCGGAGGGTCAGTACTGAGGGAGCTCCGCACTGTCGGAGGGGCCGTACTGAGGGAGCGCCGCACTGTCGGAGGGGCAGTACTGAGGGAGCGCTGCACTGTCGGAGGGGCAGTACTGAGGGAGAGCTGCACTGTCGGAGGGGCAGTACTGAGGGAGCTCCGCACTGTCGGAGGGGCCGTACTGAGGGAGCGCCGCACTGTCGGAGGGGCAGTACTGAGGGAGCGCCGCACTGTCGGAGGGGCGGTACTGAGGGAGCTCCGCACTGTCGGAGGGGCAGTACTGAGGGAGCGCCGCACTGTCGGAGGGGCGGTACTGAGGGAGCGCCG
>JASTWF010001414.1:52500-60000 GCA_030390025.1 Squalus acanthias | reverse complement strand
TCTTTGCGCCTGGCCGATAATTGCGCCCCAAATGGGGCGATACTGAATTTTTCCCCCATAGAGTCATCGAGTTAGACAGCACAGAAAGAGGCCCTTCGGCCCATCGTGTCTGTGCCGGCCATCAAGCCCTGTCTATTCTAATCCCATTTTCCAGCACTTGGTCCATAGCCTTGTATGCTATGGCGTTTCAAGTGCTCATCTAAATGCTTCTTGAATGTTGTGAGGGTTCCTGCCTCGACCACCCTTTCAGGCAGTGAGTTCCAGATTCCAACCACCCTCTGGGTGAAAAAGTTTTTCCTCAAATCCCCTCGAAACCTCCTGCCCCTTCCCTTGAAACTATGCCCCCTGGTTATTGACCCCTCTACTAAGAGGAAAAGTTCCTTTCTATCTACCCTATCTATGCCCCTCATAATTTTGTGCACCTCAATCAGGTCCCCCCCCCCTCAACCTTCTCTGCTCTAAGGAAAACAACCCCAGCCTGTCCAGTCTCACTTGCTGAGTGTTATGAAATATCTCCTTAAATGTCTGCCACTGCTTATCTACCGTCTTACCCTTTAATCTATTTTCCCATCCACTTTAGCCAACTCTGTCTTCATACCTTTCTAATTGCCTTTATTTAAGTTGAAGACATTAGTTTCAGACCCAAGTTTCTCACCTTGAAACTCAATGTGAAATTCTACCATGTTATGATCACTCTTCCCGAGAGGATCCTTTACTATCAGATCATTAATTAATCCTGTTTCATTCCACATTACCAGATCTAAGGTAGCCTGCTACCACGTTCTAAAGAACCGTCCCGAATATATGAACTCGTCCTCAAGGCTACGCATGATTATTGCAGTAACTTTCTTACAAGCCCCCATTATTTCTTGATTTATACTCTGTCCTACAGTGTGGCTACTGTTACGGGGCCTATAGACTACGCCCACCAGTGACTTCTTTCTCTTACTATTTCTTATCTCAAATTAACGATTAAAATTCAAAAATAAATTCTATGTCAATGTTGGTTTATTTCAAGTCTCAACTCCTCACCCCCCAAACTGTGGGGACTCCTCACCTCCCAAACTGTGGGACTCCTCACCTCCCAAACTGTGGGGACTCCTCACCCCCAAACTGTGGGGACTCCTCACCTCCCAAACTGTGGGACTCCTCACCCCCCAAACTGTGGGACTCCTCAACCCCCAAACTGTGGGGACTCCTCACCTCCCCAAACTGTGGGGGACTCCTCACCTCCCAAACTGTGGGGACTCCTCACCTCCCCAAACTGTGGGGACTCCTCACCTCCCAAACTGAGAGACTCCTCACCCCCCAAACTGTGGGACTCCTCACACCCCAAACTGTGGGACTCCTCACCCCCCAAACTGTGGGGACTCCTCACCTCCCAAACTGTGGGACTCCTCACCCTCCAAACTGTGGGGACTCCTCACCCCCCAAACTGTGGGACTCCTCACCCCCCAAACTGTGGGGACTCCTCACCTCCCCAAACTGTGAGGGACTCCTCACCCCCCCAAACTGTGGGGACTCCTCACCTCCCCAAACTGTGGGGACTCCTCACCTCCCCAAACTGTGGGGACTCCTCACCTCCCAAACTGAGAGACTCCTCACCCCCCAAACTGTGGGACTCCTCACCTCCCAAACTGTGGGGACTCCTCACCCCCCAAACTGTGGGGACTCCTCACCTCCCCAAACTGTGGGGACTCCTCACCCCCAAAACTGTGGGGTCTCCTCACCCCCCAAACTGTGGAGACTCCTCACCCCCCAAACTGTGGGGACTCCTCACCCCCCAAACTGTGGGGACTCCTCACCTCCCCAAACTGTGGGGACTCCTCACCCCCCAAACTGTGGGGTCTCCTCACCCCCCAAACTGTGGAGACTCCTCACCCCCCAAACTGTGGGGACTCCTCACCTCCCAAACTGTGGGGACTCCTCACCCCCCAAACTGTGGGAGTCCTCACCTCCCAAACTGTGGGGACTCCTCACCCCCCAAACTGTGGGGACTCCTCACCCCCCAAACTGTGGGGACTCCTCACCTCCCAAACTGTGGGGACTCCTCACCCCCCAAACTGTGGGGACTCCTCACCCCCCAAACTGTGGGGACTCCTCACCCCCCAAACTGTGGGGACTCCTCACCTCCCAAACTGTGGGGACTCCTCACCCCCCAAACTGTGGAGACTCCTCACCCCCCAAACTGTGGGGACTCCTCACCCCCCAAACTGTGGGGACTCCTCACCTCCCCAAACTGTGGGGACTCCTCACCCCCCAAACTGTGGGGTCTCCTCACCCCCCAAACTGTGGAGACTCCTCACCCCCCAAACTGTGGGGACTCCTCACCTCCCAAACTGTGGGGACTCCTCACCCCCCAAACTGTGGGGACTCCTCACCTCCCAAACTGTGGGGACTCCTCACCCCCCAAACTGTGGGGACTCCTCACCCCCGAAACTGTGGGGACTCCTCACCTCCCAAACTGTGGGGACTCCTCACCCCCCAAACTGTGGGGACTCCTCACCCCCCAAACTGTGGGGACTCCTCACCTCCCAAACTGTGGGGACTCCTCACCCCCCAAACTGTGGGGACTCCTCACCCCCCAAACTGTGGGGACTCCTCACCCCCCAAACTGTGGGGACTCCTCACCCCCCAAACTGTGGGGACTCCTCACCTCCCAAACTGTGGGGACTCCTCACCTCCCAAACTGTGGGACTCCTCACCCCCCAAACTGTGGGACTCCTCACCCCCCAAAATGTGGGGACTCCTCACCCCCCCAAACTGTGGGGACTCCTCACCCCCCAAACTGTGGGGACTCCTCACCCCCCCAAACTGTGGGGACTCCTCACCTCCCCAAGCTGTGGGACTCCTCACCCCCCAAACTGTGGGGACTCCTCACCCCCCAAACTATGGGACTCCTCACCCCCCAAACTGTGGGACTCCTCACCCCCCAAACTGGGGGGACTCCTCACCCCCCAAACTGTGGGACTCCTCACCTCCCCAAACTGTGGGGACTCCTCACCTCCCCAAACTGTGGGAGTCCTCACCTCCCCAAACTGTGGGGACTCCTCACCTCCCAAACTGTGGGATTCCTCACCTCCCCAAACTGTGGGGACTCCTCACTCCCCAAACTGTGGGACTCCTCACCCCCCAAACTGTGGGACTCCTCACCCCCCAAACTGTGGGACTCCTCACCCCCCAAACTGTGGGACTCCTCACCTCCCCAAACTGTGGGGACTCCTCACCTCCCAAACTGTGGGGACTCCTCACCCCCCAAACTGTGGGGACTCCTCACCTCCCCAAACTGTGGGGACTCCTCACCTCCCCAAACTGTGGGGACTCCTCACCTCCCCAAACTGTGGGGGACTACTTCTTTCCGAAGAATAGGAATAAATTAACAAAGAAATGCGTTTGCTTTACTGATGCAATATTCAAATGACAGATTGAACAGGTTGATTAACTCTGTTTGTACACAGAGAGGGAGAGAGAGAGAGAAATCGCAGACTGCGTCCTTGTTCCATCTCCGTGACTCCCTTCCTGTCCTCTGCCTTCCTTTCTTCGCTCCCGGGATGTCCCCGCACTAGACGTCCGTTTGTTTCACACCATCCCGAACACTGGATGGTCTCTGAATCTCACTGTATTCAGTCTCCACTGGCTCTCCCATGTTCTGGTGAGAAGGCGTTGGGAGTGAATCTTGGGAAGGCGAAAGACCCTCTCGTGGAGTCACCACCTGCCATTCAAGCCACGGAGGGAGAAGAAGATTTTTAAATCTAATTCACATCGCGATTGGAATCTTTGAATACAAGTCTCGGCATCCTCCCCAGTGTACCAAACCAAATCTCCCTTTTCGTTTTCAGAGCCTCCTGATCAGGACTATCTTAGAATCGTTCAATCACAGAGCGATACGGCCTATCTTGCCTATGCCGGCTCCTTTGAACAAGCTGTCCAATTGGACCCACTTTCCCCACAGTCCTGCGAATTTTTCCTTTTCAAGTATTTATCCAATTCCTCTTTTGAAAGTTACTATTGAATCTGCTCCCACCGCCCTTTCAGGCAGCGCGTTCCAGATCACAACAACTCGCAGCGTAAAAACGTTTCCTCATCTCCCCTCTGGTTCTTTATCTCTAATCTGTGTCCTCTGGTTACCGACCCTCCCGCCACTGGGAATAGTCTCTCCTTATTTACTCTATCAAAACCCATCATGACTTTGAACACCTCTTTTAAATTTCCTCTTAACCTTCTCTGCTCTAAGGAGAACAACCCCAGCTTCTCCAATCTCTCCACGTCACTGAAGTCCCTCATCCCTGGAACCATTCTGGTCAATCTCCCCTTAACCTTCTCTGCTCTAAGGACAACCCCAGCTTCTCCAGTCTCTCCACATAACTGAAGTCCCTCATCCCCGGTACCATTCTGGTCAATCTCCTCTTAACCTTCTCTGCTCTAAGGAGAACAACCCCAGCTTCTCCAGTCTCTCCACGTAACTGAAGTCCCTCATCCCCGGTACCAATCTGGTCAATCTCCGCTTAACCTTCTCTGCTCTAAGGAGAACAACCCCAGCTTCTCCAGTCTCACCACGTAACTGAAGTCCCTCATCCCCGGTACCAATCTGGTCAATCTCCTCTCAATCTTCTCTGCTCCAAGGAGAACAACCCCAGCTTCTCCAGTCTCTCCAGGTAACTGAAGTCCCTCATCCCTGGTACCATTCTGGTCAATCTCCCCTTAACCTTCTCTGCTCTAAGGAGAACAACCCCAGCTTCTCCAGTCTCTCCACGTAACTGAAGTCCCTCATCCCCGGTACCATTCTGGCCAATCTCCCCTTAACCTTCTCTGCTCCAAGGAGAACAACCCCAGCTTCTCCAGTCTCTCCACATCACTAAAGTCCCTCATCCCTGGTACCATTCTGGTCAATCTCCTCTTAACCTTCTCTGCTCTAAGGAGAACAACCCCAGCTTCTCCAGTCTCTCCACATCACTAAAGTCCCTCATCCCTGGTACCATTCTGGTCAATCTCCTCTTAACCTTCTCTGCTCCAAGGAGAACAACCCCAGCTTCTCCAGTCTCTCCACATCACTAAAGTCCCTCATCCCTGGTACCATTCTGGTCAATCTCCCCTTAACCTTCTCTGCTCCGAGGAGAACAACCCCAGCTTCTCCAGTCTCTCCACGTAACTGAAGTCCCTCATCCCTGGAACCATTCTGGTCAATCTCCCCTTAACCTTCTCTGCTCTAAATTTAGTTAATTAAATAAATCTGGAATTAAAAAAAAGCTCGTCTCAGTAATGGTGACCATGAAACTATCAGATTGTTGTAGAAACCCATCTGGTTCACTAATGTCCTTTAGGGAAGGAAATCTACCGTCCTTACCCGGTCTGGCCGATATGTGACTCCAGACCCACAGCAATGTGGTTGACTCTTAACTGTCCTCTGAAATGACCTAGCAAGTCACTCAGTTGTAACTAACCGCTACGAAACAAAATAATAAGAATGAAACCGGACGGACCACCTGGCATCGACCTCGGCACCGGCTACGGACACTCAGCCCAGTTGACCCTGCAAAGACCTCCTCACCAACATCTGGGGACTTGTGCCACAATTGGGAGAGCAGTCCCACAGACTAGTCAAGCAACAGCCTGACATAGTCATACTCACAGAATCATACCTTTCAGCCAATGTCCCAAACTCCTCCATCACCATCCCTGGGTATGTCCTGTCCCACCGGCAGGACAGACCCACCAGGGGTGGTGGTACAGTGGTATACAGTCGGGAAGGAGTGGCCCTGGGAGTCCTCAACATTGACTCCGGACCCCATGAAGTCTCATGGCTTCAGGTCAAGCATGGGCAAGGAAACCTCCTGCTGATTGCCACCTACCGCCCTCCCTCAGCTGATGAATCAGTTCTCCTCCATGTTGAACACCACTTGGAAGAAGCACTGAGGGTAGCAAGGGCACAGAATGTACTCTGGGTGGGGGACTTCAATGTCCATCACCAAGAGTGGCTCGGTAGCACCTCTACTGACCGAGCTGGCCGAGTCCTGAAGGACATAGCTGCCAGTCTGGGCCTGCGACAGGTGGTGAGAGAACCAACACGAGGGAAAAACCTACTTGACCTCGTCCTCACCAATCTACCAGTCGCAGATGCATCTGTCCATGGTAGCAGTGACCACCGCACAGTCATTGTGGAGACGAAGTCCCGTCTTCACACTGAGGACACCCTCCATCATGTTGTGTGGCACTACCACCGTGCTAAATGGGATAGATTCATAACAGATCTAGCAGCTCAAAACTGGGCATCCATGAGGCGCTGTGGGCCATCAGCAGCAGCAGAATTGTATTCCACCACAATCTGTAATCTCATGGCCTAGCATATCCCTCACTCTACCATTACCACCAAGCCAGGGGACCAACACTGGTTCAACAATGAGTGTAGAAGAGTATGCCAGGAGCAGCACCAGGCGTACCTAAAAATGAGGTGCCAACCTGGGGAAGCTGCAACACAGGACTACATGCATGCTAAAAAGCGGAAGCAGCACGCTATAGACAGGGCTAAGCGATCCCACAATCAACGGATCAGATCAAAGCTCTGCAGTCCTGCCACATCCAGTCGTCAATGGTGGTGGACCATTAAACAACTAACGGGAGGAGGAGGCTCCATGAATATCCCCATCCTCAATGATGGTGGAGCCCAGCACGTGAGTGCAAAAGACAAGGCTGAAGCGTTTGCAACCACCTTCAGCCAGAAGTGCCGAGAGGATGATCCATATCGGCCTCCTCCTGAGGTCCCCACCACCACAGAAGCCAGTATTCAGCCAATTCGATTCACTCCACGTGATATCAAGAAACACCTTGAGTGCACTGGATACAGTAAAGGCTATGGGCCCCGACAACATCCTGGCTATCATTCTGAAGACTTGTGCTCCAGAACTAGCCGTGCCTCTAGGCAAGCTGTTCCAGTACAACACTGGCATCTATCCGACAATGTGGAAAACTGCCCAGGTATGTCCTGTCCACAACAAATCCTACCCGGCCAATTACCGCCCCATCAGTCTACTCTCAATCATCAGCAAAGTGATGGAAGGTGTCATCGACAGTGCTATCAAGCGGCACTTACTCACCAAAAACCTGCTCACTGCTGCCCAGTTTGGGTTCCGCCAAGACCACTCGGCTCCCGACCTCATTACAGCCTTGGTCCAAACATGGGCAAAGGAGCTGAATTCCAGAGGTGAGGTGAGAGTGACTGCCCTTGACATCAAGGCAGCATTTGACCGAGTCTGGCATCAAGGAGCCCTAGTAAAACTGAAGTCAATGGGAATCGGGGGGAAAACTCTCCACTGGCTGGAGTCATACCTAGCACAACGGAAGATGGTTGTGGTGGTTGAAGGTCAATCATCTCAGCCCCAGGGCATCACTGCAGGAGTTCCTCAGGGTAGTGTCCTAGGCCCAACCATCTTCAGCTGCTCCATCAATGACCTTCCCCCCAACATAAGGTCAAAAATGGGGATGTTCACTGATGACTGCACAGTA
>JASTWF010001414.1:0-32500 GCA_030390025.1 Squalus acanthias | reverse complement strand
ACTGAAGTCCCTCATCCCTGGTACCATTCTGGTCAATCTCCCTTAACCTTCTCTGCTCTAAGGAGAACAACCCCAGCTTCTCCAGTCTCTCCACGTAACTGAAGTCCCTCATCCCGGGTACCATTCTGGTCAATCTCCCCTTAACCTTCTCTGCTCTAAGGAGAACAACCCCAGCTTCTCCAGTCTCTCCATGTAACTGAAGTCCCTCATCCCTGGGACCATTCTGGTCAATCTCCCCTTAACCTTCTCTGCTCTAAGGAGAACAACCCCAGCTTCTCCAGTCTCTCCACATCACTGAAGTCCCTCATCCCCGGTACCATTCTGCTCAATCTCCCCTTAACCTTCTCTGCTCCAAGGAGAACAACCCCAGCTTCTCCAGTCTCTCCACGTAACTGAAGTCCCTCATCCCTGGTACCATTCTGGTCAATCTCCTCTCACCCTTCTCTGATCTAAGGAGAACCACCCCAGCTTCTCCAGTGTCTCCACGTAACTGAAGTCCCTCATCCCGGGTACCATTCTGGTCAATCTCCCCTTAACCTTCTCTGCTCCAAGGAGAACAACCCCAGCTTCTCCAGTCTCTCCACGTAACTGAAGTCCCTCATCCCTGGAACCATTCTGGTCAATCTCCTCTTAGCCTTCTCTGCTCTAAGGAGAACAACCCCAGCTTCTCCAGTCTCTCCACGTAACTGAAGTCCCTCATCCCTGGTACCATTCTGGTCAATCTCCCCCTTAACCTTCTCTGCTCTAAGGAGAACAACCCCAGCTTCTCCAGTCTCTCCACGTAACTGAAGTCCCTCATCCCTGGAACCATTCTGGTCAATCTCCCCTTAACCTTCTCTGCTCCAAGGAGATCAACCCCAGCTTCTCCAGTCTCTCCACGTAACTGAAGTCCCTCATCCCCGGTACCATTCTGGTCAATCTCCCCCTTAACCTTCTCTGCTCTAAGGAGAACAACCCCAGCTTCTCCAGTCTCTCCACGTAACTGAAGTCCGTCATCCCTGGTACCATTCTGGTCAATCTCCTCTCACCCTTCTCTGATCTAAGGAGAACCACCCCAGCTTCTCCAGTCTCTCCACGTCACTGAAGTCCCTCATCCCTGGTACCATTCTGGTCAATCTCCCTTAACCTTCTCTGCTCTAAGGAGAACAACCCCAGCTTCTCCAGTCTCTCCACGTAACTGAAGTCCCTCATCCCGGGTACCATTCTGGTCAATCTCCCCTTAACCTTCTCTGCTCTAAGGAGAACAACCCCAGCTTCTCCAGTCTCTCCATGTAACTGAAGTCCCTCATCCCTGGGACCATTCTGGTCAATCTCCCCTTAACCTTCTCTGCTCTAAGGAGAACAACCCCAGCTTCTCCAGTCTCTCCACATCACTGAAGTCCCTCATCCCCGGTACCATTCTGCTCAATCTCCCCTTAACCTTCTCTGCTCCAAGGAGAACAACCCCAGCTTCTCCAGTCTCTGCACGTAACTGAAGTCCCTCATCCCTGGTACCATTCTGGTCAATCTCCTCTCACCCTTCTCTGATCTAAGGAGAACCACCCCAGCTTCTCCAGTGTCTCCACGTCACTGAAGTCCCTCATCCCGGGTACCATTCTGGTCAATCTCCCCTTAACCTTCTCTGCTCTAAGGAGAACAACCCCAGCTTCTCCAGTCTCTCCACGTAACTGAAGTCCCTCATCCCTGGTACCATTCTGGTCAATCTCCTCTCACCCTTCTCTGATCTAAGGAGAACCACCCCAGCTTCTCCAGTGTCTCCACGTCACTGAAGTCCCTCATCCCTGGTACCATTCTGGTCAATCTCCCTTAACCTTCTCTGCTCTAAGGAGAACAACCCCAGCTTCTCCAGTCTCTCCATGTAACTGAAGTCCCTCATCCCTGGGACCATTCTGGTCAATCTCCCCTTAACCTTCTCTGCTCTAAGGAGAACAACCCCAGCTTCTCCAGTCTCTCCACATCACTGAAGTCCCTCATCCCCGGTACCATTCTGCTCAATCTCCCCTTAACCTTCTCTGCTCCAAGGAGAACAACCCCAGCTTCTCCAGTCTCTCCACGTAACTGAAGTCCCTCATCCCCGGTACCATTCTGGCCAATCCCCCCTTAACCTTCTCTGCTCTAAGGAGAACAACCCCAGCTTCTCCAGTCTCTCCACGTCACTGAAGTCCCTCATCCCCGGTACCATTCTGGTCAATCTCCCCCTTAACCTTCTCTGCTCTAAGGAGAACAACCCCAGCTTCTCCAGTCTCTCCACGTAACTGAAGTCCGTCATCCCTGGTACCATTCTGGTCAATCTCCTCTCACCCTTCTCTGATCTAAGGAGAACCACCCCAGCTTCTCCAGTCTCTCCACGTCACTGAAGTCCCTCATCCCTGGTACCATTCTGGTCAATCTCCCTTAACCTTCTCTGCTCTAAGGAGAACAACCCCAGCTTCTCCAGTCTCTCCACGTAACTGAAGTCCCTCATCCCGGGTACCATTCTGGTCAATCTCCCCTTAACCTTCTCTGCTCTAAGGAGAACAACCCCAGCTTCTCCAGTCTCTCCATGTAACTGAAGTCCCTCATCCCTGGGACCATTCTGGTCAATCTCCCCTTAACCTTCTCTGCTCTAAGGAGAACAACCCCAGCTTCTCCAGTCTCTCCACATCACTGAAGTCCCTCATCCCCGGTACCATTCTGCTCAATCTCCCCTTAACCTTCTCTGCTCCAAGGAGAACAACCCCAGCTTCTCCAGTCTCTCCACGTAACTGAAGTCCCTCATCCCTGGTACCATTCTGGTCAATCTCCTCTCACCCTTCTCTGATCTAAGGAGAACCACCCCAGCTTCTCCAGTGTCTCCACGTAACTGAAGTCCCTCATCCCGGGTACCATTCTGGTCAATCTCCCCTTAACCTTCTCTGCTCCAAGGAGAACAACCCCAGCTTCTCCAGTCTCTCCACGTAACTGAAGTCCCTCATCCCTGGAACCATTCTGGTCAATCTCCTCTTAGCCTTCTCTGCTCTAAGGAGAACAACCCCAGCTTCTCCAGTCTCTCCACGTAACTGAAGTCCCTCATCCCTGGTACCATTCTGGTCAATCTCCCCCTTAACCTTCTCTGCTCTAAGGAGAACAACCCCAGCTTCTCCAGTCTCTCCACGTAACTGAAGTCCCTCATCCCTGGAACCATTCTGGTCAATCTCCCCTTAACCTTCTCTGCTCCAAGGAGATCAACCCCAGCTTCTCCAGTCTCTCCACGTAACTGAAGTCCCTCATCCCCGGTACCATTCTGGTCAATCTCCCCCTTAACCTTCTCTGCTCTAAGGAGAACAACCCCAGCTTCTCCAGTCTCTCCACGTAACTGAAGTCCGTCATCCCTGGTACCATTCTGGTCAATCTCCTCTCACCCTTCTCTGATCTAAGGAGAACCACCCCAGCTTCTCCAGTCTCTCCACGTCACTGAAGTCCCTCATCCCTGGTACCATTCTGGTCAATCTCCCTTAACCTTCTCTGCTCTAAGGAGAACAACCCCAGCTTCTCCAGTCTCTCCACGTAACTGAAGTCCCTCATCCCGGGTACCATTCTGGTCAATCTCCCCTTAACCTTCTCTGCTCTAAGGAGAACAACCCCAGCTTCTCCAGTCTCTCCATGTAACTGAAGTCCCTCATCCCTGGGACCATTCTGGTCAATCTCCCCTTAACCTTCTCTGCTCTAAGGAGAACAACCCCAGCTTCTCCAGTCTCTCCACATCACTGAAGTCCCTCATCCCCGGTACCATTCTGCTCAATCTCCCCTTAACCTTCTCTGCTCCAAGGAGAACAACCCCAGCTTCTCCAGTCTCTGCACGTAACTGAAGTCCCTCATCCCTGGTACCATTCTGGTCAATCTCCTCTCACCCTTCTCTGATCTAAGGAGAACCACCCCAGCTTCTCCAGTGTCTCCACGTCACTGAAGTCCCTCATCCCGGGTACCATTCTGGTCAATCTCCCCTTAACCTTCTCTGCTCTAAGGAGAACAACCCCAGCTTCTCCAGTCTCTCCACGTAACTGAAGTCCCTCATCCCTGGTACCATTCTGGTCAATCTCCTCTCACCCTTCTCTGATCTAAGGAGAACCACCCCAGCTTCTCCAGTGTCTCCACGTCACTGAAGTCCCTCATCCCTGGTACCATTCTGGTCAATCTCCCTTAACCTTCTCTGCTCTAAGGAGAACAACCCCAGCTTCTCCAGTCTCTCCATGTAACTGAAGTCCCTCATCCCTGGGACCATTCTGGTCAATCTCCCCTTAACCTTCTCTGCTCTAAGGAGAACAACCCCAGCTTCTCCAGTCTCTCCACATCACTGAAGTCCCTCATCCCCGGTACCATTCTGCTCAATCTCCCCTTAACCTTCTCTGCTCCAAGGAGAACAACCCCAGCTTCTCCAGTCTCTCCACGTAACTGAAGTCCCTCATCCCCGGTACCATTCTGGCCAATCCCCCCTTAACCTTCTCTGCTCTAAGGAGAACAACCCCAGCTTCTCCAGTCTCTCCACGTCACTGAAGTCCCTCATCCCCGGTACCATTCTGGTCAATCTCCCCCTTAACCTTCTCTGCTCTAAGGAGAACAACCCCAGCTTCTCCAGTCTCTCCACGTAACTGAAGTCCGTCATCCCTGGTACCATTCTGGTCAATCTCCTCTCACCCTTCTCTGATCTAAGGAGAACCACCCCAGCTTCTCCAGTCTCTCCACGTCACTGAAGTCCCTCATCCCTGGTACCATTCTGGTCAATCTCCCTTAACCTTCTCTGCTCTAAGGAGAACAACCCCAGCTTCTCCAGTCTCTCCACGTAACTGAAGTCCCTCATCCCGGGTACCATTCTGGTCAATCTCCCCTTAACCTTCTCTGCTCTAAGGAGAACAACCCCAGCTTCTCCAGTCTCTCCATGTAACTGAAGTCCCTCATCCCTGGGACCATTCTGGTCAATCTCCCCTTAACCTTCTCTGCTCTAAGGAGAACAACCCCAGCTTCTCCAGTCTCTCCACATCACTGAAGTCCCTCATCCCCGGTACCATTCTGCTCAATCTCCCCTTAACCTTCTCTGCTCCAAGGAGAACAACCCCAGCTTCTCCAGTCTCTCCACGTAACTGAAGTCCCTCATCCCTGGTACCATTCTGGTCAATCTCCTCTCACCCTTCTCTGATCTAAGGAGAACCACCCCAGCTTCTCCAGTGTCTCCACGTAACTGAAGTCCCTCATCCCGGGTACCATTCTGGTCAATCTCCCCTTAACCTTCTCTGCTCCAAGGAGAACAACCCCAGCTTCTCCAGTCTCTCCACGTAACTGAAGTCCCTCATCCCTGGAACCATTCTGGTCAATCTCCTCTTAGCCTTCTCTGCTCTAAGGAGAACAACCCCAGCTTCTCCAGTCTCTCCACGTAACTGAAGTCCCTCATCCCTGGTACCATTCTGGTCAATCTCCCCCTTAACCTTCTCTGCTCTAAGGAGAACAACCCCAGCTTCTCCAGTCTCTCCACGTAACTGAAGTCCCTCATCCCTGGAACCATTCTGGTCAATCTCCCCTTAACCTTCTCTGCTCCAAGGAGATCAACCCCAGCTTCTCCAGTCTCTCCACGTAACTGAAGTCCCTCATCCCCGGTACCATTCTGGTCAATCTCCCCCTTAACCTTCTCTGCTCTAAGGAGAACAACCCCAGCTTCTCCAGTCTCTCCACGTAACTGAAGTCCGTCATCCCTGGTACCATTCTGGTCAATCTCCTCTCACCCTTCTCTGATCTAAGGAGAACCACCCCAGCTTCTCCAGTCTCTCCACGTCACTGAAGTCCCTCATCCCTGGTACCATTCTGGTCAATCTCCCTTAACCTTCTCTGCTCTAAGGAGAACAACCCCAGCTTCTCCAGTCTCTCCACATCACTGAAGTCCCTCATCCCCGGTACCATTCTGCTCAATCTCCCCTTAACCTTCTCTGCTCCAAGGAGAACAACCCCAGCTTCTCCAGTCTCTCCATGTAACTGAAGTCCCTCATCCCTGGGACCATTCTGGTCAATCTCCCCTTAACCTTCTCTGCTCTAAGGAGAACAACCCCAGCTTCTCCAGTCTCTCCACATCACTGAAGTCCCTCATCCCCGGTACCATTCTGCTCAATCTCCCCTTAACCTTCTCTGCTCCAAGGAGAACAACCCCAGCTTCTCCAGTCTCTGCACGTAACTGAAGTCCCTCATCCCTGGTACCATTCTGGTCAATCTCCTCTCACCCTTCTCTGATCTAAGGAGAACCACCCCAGCTTCTCCAGTGTCTCCACGTCACTGAAGTCCCTCATCCCGGGTACCATTCTGGTCAATCTCCCCTTAACCTTCTCTGCTCTAAGGAGAACAACCCCAGCTTCTCCAGTCTCTCCACGTAACTGAAGTCCCTCATCCCTGGTACCATTCTGGTCAATCTCCTCTCACCCTTCTCTGATCTAAGGAGAACCACCCCAGCTTCTCCAGTGTCTCCACGTCACTGAAGTCCCTCATCCCTGGTACCATTCTGGTCAATCTCCCTTAACCTTCTCTGCTCTAAGGAGAACAACCCCAGCTTCTCCAGTCTCTCCACGTAACTGAAGTCCGTCATCCCTGGTACCATTCTGGTCAATCTCCTCTCACCCTTCTCTGATCTAAGGAGAACCACCCCAGCTTCTCCAGTCTCTCCACGTCACTGAAGTCCCTCATCCCTGGTACCATTCTGGTCAATCTCCCTTAACCTTCTCTGCTCTAAGGAGAACAACCCCAGCTTCTCCAGTCTCTCCACGTAACTGAAGTCCCTCATCCCGGGTACCATTCTGGTCAATCTCCCCTTAACCTTCTCTGCTCTAAGGAGAACAACCCCAGCTTCTCCAGTCTCTCCATGTAACTGAAGTCCCTCATCCCTGGGACCATTCTGGTCAATCTCCCCTTAACCTTCTCTGCTCTAAGGAGAACAACCCCAGCTTCTCCAGTCTCTCCACATCACTGAAGTCCCTCATCCCCGGTACCATTCTGCTCAATCTCCCCTTAACCTTCTCTGCTCCAAGGAGAACAACCCCAGCTTCTCCAGTCTCTCCACGTAACTGAAGTCCCTCATCCCTGGTACCATTCTGGTCAATCTCCTCTCACCCTTCTCTGATCTAAGGAGAACCACCCCAGCTTCTCCAGTGTCTCCACGTAACTGAAGTCCCTCATCCCGGGTACCATTCTGGTCAATCTCCCCTTAACCTTCTCTGCTCCAAGGAGAACAACCCCAGCTTCTCCAGTCTCTCCACGTAACTGAAGTCCCTCATCCCTGGAACCATTCTGGTCAATCTCCTCTTAGCCTTCTCTGCTCTAAGGAGAACAACCCCAGCTTCTCCAGTCTCTCCACGTAACTGAAGTCCCTCATCCCTGGTACCATTCTGGTCAATCTCCCCCTTAACCTTCTCTGCTCTAAGGAGAACAACCCCAGCTTCTCCAGTCTCTCCACGTAACTGAAGTCCCTCATCCCTGGAACCATTCTGGTCAATCTCCCCTTAACCTTCTCTGCTCCAAGGAGATCAACCCCAGCTTCTCCAGTCTCTCCACGTAACTGAAGTCCCTCATCCCCGGTACCATTCTGGTCAATCTCCCCCTTAACCTTCTCTGCTCTAAGGAGAACAACCCCAGCTTCTCCAGTCTCTCCACGTAACTGAAGTCCGTCATCCCTGGTACCATTCTGGTCAATCTCCTCTCACCCTTCTCTGATCTAAGGAGAACCACCCCAGCTTCTCCAGTCTCTCCACGTCACTGAAGTCCCTCATCCCTGGTACCATTCTGGTCAATCTCCCTTAACCTTCTCTGCTCTAAGGAGAACAACCCCAGCTTCTCCAGTCTCTCCACGTAACTGAAGTCCCTCATCCCGGGTACCATTCTGGTCAATCTCCCCTTAACCTTCTCTGCTCTAAGGAGAACAACCCCAGCTTCTCCAGTCTCTCCATGTAACTGAAGTCCCTCATCCCTGGGACCATTCTGGTCAATCTCCCCTTAACCTTCTCTGCTCTAAGGAGAACAACCCCAGCTTCTCCAGTCTCTCCACATCACTGAAGTCCCTCATCCCCGGTACCATTCTGCTCAATCTCCCCTTAACCTTCTCTGCTCCAAGGAGAACAACCCCAGCTTCTCCAGTCTCTGCACGTAACTGAAGTCCCTCATCCCTGGTACCATTCTGGTCAATCTCCTCTCACCCTTCTCTGATCTAAGGAGAACCACCCCAGCTTCTCCAGTGTCTCCACGTCACTGAAGTCCCTCATCCCGGGTACCATTCTGGTCAATCTCCCCTTAACCTTCTCTGCTCTAAGGAGAACAACCCCAGCTTCTCCAGTCTCTCCACGTAACTGAAGTCCCTCATCCCTGGTACCATTCTGGTCAATCTCCTCTCACCCTTCTCTGATCTAAGGAGAACCACCCCAGCTTCTCCAGTGTCTCCACGTCACTGAAGTCCCTCATCCCTGGTACCATTCTGGTCAATCTCCCTTAACCTTCTCTGCTCTAAGGAGAACAACCCCAGCTTCTCCAGTCTCTCCATGTAACTGAAGTCCCTCATCCCTGGGACCATTCTGGTCAATCTCCCCTTAACCTTCTCTGCTCTAAGGAGAACAACCCCAGCTTCTCCAGTCTCTCCACATCACTGAAGTCCCTCATCCCCGGTACCATTCTGCTCAATCTCCCCTTAACCTTCTCTGCTCCAAGGAGAACAACCCCAGCTTCTCCAGTCTCTCCACGTAACTGAAGTCCCTCATCCCCGGTACCATTCTGGCCAATCCCCCCTTAACCTTCTCTGCTCTAAGGAGAACAACCCCAGCTTCTCCAGTCTCTCCACGTCACTGAAGTCCCTCATCCCCGGTACCATTCTGGTCAATCTCCCCCTTAACCTTCTCTGCTCTAAGGAGAACAACCCCAGCTTCTCCAGTCTCTCCACGTAACTGAAGTCCGTCATCCCTGGTACCATTCTGGTCAATCTCCTCTCACCCTTCTCTGATCTAAGGAGAACCACCCCAGCTTCTCCAGTCTCTCCACGTCACTGAAGTCCCTCATCCCTGGTACCATTCTGGTCAATCTCCCTTAACCTTCTCTGCTCTAAGGAGAACAACCCCAGCTTCTCCAGTCTCTCCACGTAACTGAAGTCCCTCATCCCGGGTACCATTCTGGTCAATCTCCCCTTAACCTTCTCTGCTCTAAGGAGAACAACCCCAGCTTCTCCAGTCTCTCCATGTAACTGAAGTCCCTCATCCCTGGGACCATTCTGGTCAATCTCCCCTTAACCTTCTCTGCTCTAAGGAGAACAACCCCAGCTTCTCCAGTCTCTCCACATCACTGAAGTCCCTCATCCCCGGTACCATTCTGCTCAATCTCCCCTTAACCTTCTCTGCTCCAAGGAGAACAACCCCAGCTTCTCCAGTCTCTCCACGTAACTGAAGTCCCTCATCCCTGGTACCATTCTGGTCAATCTCCTCTCACCCTTCTCTGATCTAAGGAGAACCACCCCAGCTTCTCCAGTGTCTCCACGTAACTGAAGTCCCTCATCCCGGGTACCATTCTGGTCAATCTCCCCTTAACCTTCTCTGCTCCAAGGAGAACAACCCCAGCTTCTCCAGTCTCTCCACGTAACTGAAGTCCCTCATCCCTGGAACCATTCTGGTCAATCTCCTCTTAGCCTTCTCTGCTCTAAGGAGAACAACCCCAGCTTCTCCAGTCTCTCCACGTAACTGAAGTCCCTCATCCCTGGTACCATTCTGGTCAATCTCCCCCTTAACCTTCTCTGCTCTAAGGAGAACAACCCCAGCTTCTCCAGTCTCTCCACGTAACTGAAGTCCCTCATCCCTGGAACCATTCTGGTCAATCTCCCCTTAACCTTCTCTGCTCCAAGGAGATCAACCCCAGCTTCTCCAGTCTCTCCACGTAACTGAAGTCCCTCATCCCCGGTACCATTCTGGTCAATCTCCCCCTTAACCTTCTCTGCTCTAAGGAGAACAACCCCAGCTTCTCCAGTCTCTCCACGTAACTGAAGTCCGTCATCCCTGGTACCATTCTGGTCAATCTCCTCTCACCCTTCTCTGATCTAAGGAGAACCACCCCAGCTTCTCCAGTCTCTCCACGTCACTGAAGTCCCTCATCCCTGGTACCATTCTGGTCAATCTCCCTTAACCTTCTCTGCTCTAAGGAGAACAACCCCAGCTTCTCCAGTCTCTCCACGTAACTGAAGTCCCTCATCCCGGGTACCATTCTGGTCAATCTCCCCTTAACCTTCTCTGCTCTAAGGAGAACAACCCCAGCTTCTCCAGTCTCTCCATGTAACTGAAGTCCCTCATCCCTGGGACCATTCTGGTCAATCTCCCCTTAACCTTCTCTGCTCTAAGGAGAACAACCCCAGCTTCTCCAGTCTCTCCACATCACTGAAGTCCCTCATCCCCGGTACCATTCTGCTCAATCTCCCCTTAACCTTCTCTGCTCCAAGGAGAACAACCCCAGCTTCTCCAGTCTCTGCACGTAACTGAAGTCCCTCATCCCTGGTACCATTCTGGTCAATCTCCTCTCACCCTTCTCTGATCTAAGGAGAACCACCCCAGCTTCTCCAGTGTCTCCACGTCACTGAAGTCCCTCATCCCGGGTACCATTCTGGTCAATCTCCCCTTAACCTTCTCTGCTCTAAGGAGAACAACCCCAGCTTCTCCAGTCTCTCCACGTAACTGAAGTCCCTCATCCCTGGTACCATTCTGGTCAATCTCCTCTCACCCTTCTCTGATCTAAGGAGAACCACCCCAGCTTCTCCAGTGTCTCCACGTCACTGAAGTCCCTCATCCCTGGTACCATTCTGCTCAATCTCCCCTTAACCTTCTCTGCTCCAAGGAGAACAACCCCAGCTTCTCCAGTCTCTCCACATCACTGAAGTCCCTCACCCCCGGTACCATTCTGGTCAATCTCCCCTTAACCTTCTCTGCTCTAAGGAGAACAACCCCAGCTTCTCCAGTCTCTCCACGTAACTGAAGTCCCTCATCCCTGGTACCATTCTGGTCAATCTCCTCTTAACCTTCTCTGCTCTAAGGAGAACAACCCCAGCTTCTCCAGTCTCTCCAGGTAACTGAAGTCCCTCGTCCCTGGTATCATCCTTGTCGACCTGCTCTGCACCCTCTCCAAGGGCTTGACACGCTTCCTAAGGTGCGGTGCCCAGAATTGTGACCCATTACTCCAGCTACGACCAAACCAGAGATTTGTAAAGGTTTACCAGGACTTCTTTCATTTTGTATTCCATGCCCCTATTTACCAAGCCAAATATCCCATCCACTCTCTTAACCGTCTTATCACCCTGCCCCGCCACCTTCAAAGATTTGTGAATCTGCACCCAAAGGTCCCTCGGCGCTTGTACCCTCTAAGAATCTCACCATTTAGATTATATTGCCTCTCCATGTTGATCCTTCCAAAGTACATCACTCCACTCTTATCCACATGAAGTTGCATCTGCCATGTGTCTACCCATTTCACCAGTCTGTCTCTGTCCTCCTGAAGTCTACCACTATCCTGCTCACTATTTACCATGTTGTCAAGTTTTGTATCATCCGCAAACTTTGAAATTGTTCTCCGTATACACAAGTCTTGCTACAGTTGTACAGGGCCTTGGTGAGACCACACCTGGGGCACTGTGCACAGTTCTGGTCTCCTTATCTAAGGAAGGATAATACTTGCCTTGGAGGCGGTGCAACGAAGGTTCACTAGATTGATTCCTGGGACGAGAGGGCTGTCCTATGGTGAGAGATTGTGTAGAATGGTGCTATACTCTCTGGAGTTTAGAAGAATGAGAGGTGATCTCATTGAAACATGCAAGATTCTGAAGGGAATTGACAGGGTAGATGCTGAGAGGTTGTTCCCCCTGACTGGAGAGTCTAGAACTAGGGGGCATAGTCTCAGGATAAGGGGTTGACCATTTAAGACTGAGATGAGGAGGAATTTCTTCACTCAGAGGGTTGTGAATCTTTGGAACTCTCTGCCCCAGGGGGCTGTGAATGCTGAGTCTTTGAGTATATTCATGGCTGAGATAGATAGATTTTTTGGGGGAAAAATTCAGTATCGCCCCGTTTGGGGCGCAATTATCGGCTGGGCGCAAAGATTAGCGCCTGGTGCTAATTATTGCCTCCGACTGCAAACTTGGCTTCTATCGCCCCTGGAGGTGATTGGAGCGCTAAATCAGGCGCTTCACACCTGTCTTAAGGCGCAAAGGCCGAGGAGCGAGGCACTACCTCAGAGCGCTGGCGAAGCTCATGTGATGTCAGTCAGCAATGGAACACAGACACACTGGCGCGGGCCAGTTCTTAAAGGGGAGGGTCGATCTTGCTCTCCATCCACACCCTGCTCATTGCAGCCTTGAATCCCGGCCTGGAGAGACCTGCACATCAAATCTGCTGGAAAGAACAATGGAGAGGCCCAGGGAAAGAGCTCAGAGTGCAGCCCCCACAGTCTCTTCTAAATCGATACAAGGAAGGTCAAATCAAAATGAACCTGCAAAGTGCTGCTCAGTATGCAAAACTCCTTCACACAGCGTTGAATCTCTCCAGAAGTCTCTCTCTCTCTCTCAGAATGCGTGGTTCAAAAATGTCACCAACAAAAAAAGGCAGGAAGTGGTCGCCTTTAAATAGCGCTACCTCAGTCCCTTCCTGACTGCAAAACGCTCCCCACAACCTGTCGTTGCTAGCGGCAGGCGGTAAGGCAGGGGGCGCCACTCAATATCCGCTCCGGGGCGCTACCGGGGCGTTGCGCGCTCGACTGACGTCACGATCTGCCGGCGCAGGAGACCGTGGCGGTAGTGTTTAGCGCCGCTGCAAAATGTCTAGTTAATTTCGCGAGCGGCCCAAACATCGCCGTGCCTGGGCGCTAGTTGCTTTGCGCCCCATTAGCACCCTCTTAAGGCGCTAACGGGAGGCGCAACCAACTGAATTTTTCCCCCATAAAGTCATAAGGACACAGAAGGAGGCCATTCGGCCCATCGAGTCCATGCCCGCTCTCTGTAGAGCAATCCAGTCAGTCCCATTCCCCCGCTCTGTCCCGGTAGCCCTGCAAGTTTATTTCCCTCAAGTGCCGATCCAGTCTCCCCTTGAAAACATTGAGTGTCTCCGCTTCCACCACTTCCATCGGCAGCGAGTTCCAGGTCCTCACCACTTGCTGCGTATAAAAGTTTTTCCTCATGTCCCCCCTGTATCTCTTGCCCAAAACCTTAAATCTGTGTCCCCTAGTCCTTGTACCATCAACTAGTGGGAACAGCCTTTCCCCGTCTAGCCTATCCAAACCCGTCATAATCTTGTGCACCTCTATCAAATCACCCCTCAACCTCTTTTGCTCTAATGAAAACAAATCCAGCTTCTTCAACCTGTCCTTGTAGCTAAGATCCCCCCCCGATCCCCGGAACCATTCAGGTAAACCCCCTCCGCACCCTCTCAAGGGACTTCACATCCTTCCTAAAGTGTGGTGATCAGAACTGGACGCAATACTCCAGTTGTGGTCTAACCAGCACTTTCTAAAGGTTCAGCAAGGAGGGAGAGTGGGTCTGATAATCTGGGATGCAGATTATCAGGCCCTGGGGATTTATCGGCTTAGAGTCCCATTAATTTCCCCAGCACTATTTTTTTACGAATACTAATTTCCTTTAATTCCTCCTTCTCACTAGACCCTTGGTCCCCTAGCATTTCTGGGAAGTTATTTGTGTCATGGTACATCAGTCACTGAAGGTGGGAATGCAAGTGCAGCAGGCAGTCAAGAAAGCAAATGGCATGATGGCCTTCATAGCAAGGGGATTTGAGTACAGGAGTAGGGAGGTGATGCTACAGTTGTACAGGGCCTTGGTGAGGCCACACCTGGAGTATTGTGCGCAGTTTTGGTCTCCTAACTTGAGGAAGGACATTCTTGCTATTGAGGGAGTGCAACGAAGGTTCACTAGATTGATTCCTGGGATGGCCAGACTGACATATCAAGAAAGATTGGGTCAACTGAACTTGTATCCTCTGGAGTTCAGAAGAATGAGGGGGGATCTTATAGAGACGTTTAAAATCCCGACTGGTTTAGACAAATTAGATGCGGGCAGAATGTTTCCAATGTTAGGCAAAACTAGAACCAGGGGTCACAGTCTAAGGATAAAGGGGAAGCCATTTAAGACTGAGATGAGGAGGAACTTCTTCACCCAGAGAGTGGTGAATCTGTGGAATTCTCTACCACAGAAGGTTGTTGAGGCCAGTTCGCTAAATATATTCAAAAGGGAGTTAGATATAATACTCACAACTAGGGGGATCAAGGGGTATGGTGAGAAAGCAGGAATGGGGTACTGAGGTAGCATGTTCAGCCATGAACGCATTGAATGGCGGTGCAGGCTCGAAGGACCGAATGGTCTACTCCTGCACCTATTTTCTATGTTTCTATTCCTTATCTTGTTTTGCAAAACCTTCACTGCACATTGTTATATTGAGAAGTCGCACAACACCAGGTTATAGTCCAACAGATTTATTTAAAATTACAAGCTTTCGGAGCTGTCGCCCCTTCCTCAGGTCGAGTTACAATGAGTGAATCTGCAAAAGTTCACAGAATATAAACACAGAAACTGCAGAGATACAATCTTTCAGGGGAGGTGTCCTTACATCAAAGACACACCAAGAGCACAGCCAAGACAATGAGATGTGTCCCAGGGGCTCCAACGTGTCAAATCCTGCTGTCTGCAGTGGTTTTGTTTGGGTTTGTTTTTTAAAAACTGGAAAGACAGACAACGATGTCAAGTCACGTTCTGTAGCGTGACATGAACCCGATATCCCTATTGAGTTATATTGTTATATTGTTCGTCCTGCAGAAATTAAATTTAATCATTTCAAATGAACTCTTTCACAATGTAACATCACTGTACAACAATTAGAGAAAGAGTTGGATAAACAAAAGGCTGTCGTAGCGGCAGTGACGATGGGGAAATCCCCTTGTGAATTATATATAACCCAGGATATCAACCATCTGAGGGAGGATTATATCCTCCCTGACCATCTCATCCTGCGGCAGCCCTCGCAGCCTGCGTCAGCAGAGACGTGGAAAATCCCTGCTGGGTGTTTCCGCATATATTGAGAAACCAGTCAGTGTCCTAACTGGAATGGAAGTAACGCCTCAGTTGCTGCAACGACGAGTTAAAAAAATAAAATAAAAAGAGGAACCTGGGCTCGGAGTGAGCAGGTGCTGCTGGATGCTTGATTGCTGCAGGGAGTTGGAGTGAGTTTGTAAAAAGTTGGTGGCGGGTTTCTTTTTTCAGGATTTAGGGCCTTTTTGGTCCTTAAACATAGAAGCATAGAAGATAGGAGCAGGAGTAGGCCATTCGGCCCCTCGAGCCTGCTCCGCCATTCAATGCGATCATGGCTGATCATCCAAATTCAGTACCCTGTCCCTGCTTTCTCCCCATATCCCTTGATCCCTTTAGCCTTAAGAAATATATCCAACTCCTTCTCGAATCTATTTAATGAATTGGCCTCTACTGCCTTCTGTGGCAGAGAATTCCACAGGTTCACCACTCTCTGGGTGAAGAAATTCCTCCTCATTTCTGTCCTAAATGGCTTACCCCTTATCCTTAGACTGTGACCCCTGGTTCGGGACTCCCCGACCATCGGGAACATCCTTCCTGCATCTAGTCTGTCTAGTCCTGTTAGAATTTTATAAGTTTCAATGAGATCCCCTCTCATTCTTCTAAACTCCAGCGAGTATAAGCCCAATCGACCCAATCTCTCTTCATACGTCATTCCTGCCATCCCAGGTATCAGCCTTGTGAATCTTCGCTGAACTCCTTCCATGGCAAGAACATCCTTCCTCAGATAAGGCGACCAAAACTGCACACAATACTCAAGGTGTGGTCTCACCAAGGCCCTGTGCAACTGCAGCAAGACATCCTTGTTCCTGTACTCGAATCCTCTCGCTATGAAGGCCAACATACCATTTGCCTTCTTAACCGCCTGCTGCACCTGCATGCTTACCTTCAGCGACTGGTGCACAAGGACACCCAGGTCTCGTTGCACTTCCCCTTCTCCCAATCTATTGCCATTCAGATAATAATCTGCCTTCCTGTTTTTGACACCAAAGTGGATAACCTCGCATTTATCCACGTTATATTGCATCTGCCACGCTTCTGCCACTCACCCAACCTGTCCAAATCATCCTGGAGTTTCTCGGCATCCTCCTCGGCCAGGGCGCGTGCGGGGCATTGCGCGCGGCCATGACGTCATCGCTGGTGTCGCAGCGCCGCGGGGCGCTAACGGTTAGCGCCGCCGCTAACTTCCCATCGAATTTCGAGGGAGGCGTTGCCGGCGCCCGGGCGCGAGTTGCTTTGCGCCCTCTATGGGCGCTAACGGGAGGCGCAAAGCAACCGAATTCTTCCCCCCCGAGATCCCGTCTAAAATTTAACCTTGGAGTCGCGGTTGCTATGGTGAAATTTCCAAGGCAGTTTGATTTGATTTGTTTAAATGTGAAAAACCTAATTTTTCTCCAGTTTTATTCAATGTTTTTACAGTATTTTGGAAAGGCATCTTCGACCTCAACTGCACTTTCCTGCACTATCCCCATATCCCTTAATTCCCCCAAATCTCTCGATCTCAGCCTTGAATAGACTCAACGACTGAGCCTCCACAGCCTCTGGGGTAGAGAATTCCAAAGATTCACCACCCTCTGAGTGAAGAAATTCCTCCTCATCTCAGTCCTGAATGGCCGACCCCTTATCCTGAGACTGTGACCCCTGGTTCTAGACTCTCCAGCCAGGGGGGAAACAGCCTCTCAGCATCTACCCTGTCAAGCCCTGTAAGAATTTTGTATGTTTTTCATTGAGATCACCTCTCATTCTTCTAAACTCTATGGAATACAGACCCAATCTACTCAATAGCCAGGAATGTGCTTGATTCATTTGCTGCCTCACCACTTCCCCGTCAGAGGCTCTTAACACCGCCTAATTTGATTCCTTTTGGCGCAGAATTAAGAATTCTCGAGCGCAATTAGGGATGGGCAATAAATGCTCGCCTTGCCAGCGATGCCCACATCCCAGGAACGAATAAAAAAAAAGCAGAAAGCCTTGCAAACAACTTTATTGAGAGAATAAAATATTCGGAATTAGTTTACAATCTTCTGCAATGTGCTAAAATTGTTCTTTTCAAAAGTGCAACGAGGTTGGAGGAAATTCGTAGCTTATTGTAATATTTTAAATGTAACAAGAACCGAACGAAAGCAGCTCAGAAGAAAATGCCTCAGAGACATCGTAAGCAATGTGTTACAAGAGCAAAGTGAATCGCGAAGTCTTAACCCTCTAATTGAGACGCAGAGAGAGCAATTAATTCACCACCAAAAGAACCTCCCTTCAATTGCATGTGAAGATGGGAAAAACACAGTCATGTATTAAATAATACCTGGGCTGACTTGTTCTCATGATCCAACCCCCATCAGTCCCACTCCAGAGACTGAAGCACAAAAATCTAGGCTGACACTCCAGTGCAGTACTGAGGAAGCGCCGCACTGTCGGAGGGGCAGTACTGAGGGAGCGCCGCACTGTCGGAGGGGCAGTACTGAGGGAGCGCCGCACTGTCGGAGGGGCAGTACTGAGGGAGCGCCGCACTGTCGGAGGGGCGGTACTGAGGGAGCGCCGCACTGTCAGAGGGTCAGTACTGAGGGAGCGCCGCACTGTCGGAGGGGCAGTACTGAGGGAGCGCCGCACTGTCGGAGGGGCAGTACTGAGGGAGCGCCGCACTGTCGGAGGGGCGGTACTGAGGGAGCGCCGCACTGTCGGAGGGGCGGTACTGATGGAGCGCCGCACTGTCGGAGGGGCAGTACTGAGGGAGCGACGCACTGTCGGAGGGGCGGTACTGAGGGAGCGCCGCACTGTCAGAGGGGCAGTACTGAGGGAGCGCCGAACTGTCGGAGGGCCGGTACTGAGGGAGCGCCGCACTGTCAGAGGGGCAGTACTGAGGGAGCGCCGCACTGTCGGAGGGGCAGTACTGAGGGAGCGCCGCACTGTCGGAGGGGCGGTACTGAGGGAGTGCCGCACTGTCAGAGGGGCAGTACTGAGGGAGCGCCGCACTGTCGGAGGGGCAGTACTGAGGGAGCGCCGCACTGTCGGAGGGGCGGTACTGAGGGAGCGCCGCACTGTCAGAGGAGCAGTACTGAGGGAGTGCTGCACTGTCGGAGGGGCAGTACTGAGGGAGTGCCGCACTGTTGGGGGGGCAGTACTGAGGGAGCGCCGCACTGTCGGAGGGGCAGTACTGAGGGAGCGCCGCACTGTCGGAGGGGCAGTACTGAGGGAGCGCTGCACTGTCGGAGGGGCAGTACTGAGGGAGCGCCGCACTGTCGGAGGGGCGGTACTGAGGGAGTGCCGCACTGTCAGAGGGGCAGTACTGAGGGAGCGCCGCACTGTCGGAGGGGCAGTACTGAGGGAGCGCCGCACTGTCGGAGGGGCGGTACTGAGGGAGCGCCGCACTGTCAGAGGAGCAGTACTGAGGGAGCGCCGCACTGTCAGAGGGGCAGTACTCAGGGAGCGATGCACAGTCGGAGGGGCAGTACTGAGGGAGCGCCGCACTGTCGGAGGGGCAGTACTGAGGGAGTGTTACACTGTCGGAGGGGCAGTACTGAGGGAGCGCCGCACCGTCAGAGGGGCAGTACTGAGGGAGTGTTACACTGTCGGAGGGGCAGTACTGAGGGAGCGCCGCACTGTCAGAGGGGCAGTACTGAGGGAGCGCCGCACTGTCAGAGGGGCAGTACTGAGGGAGCGCCGCTCTGTGTGAGGGGCAGTACTGAGGGAGCACCGCACTGTCAGAGGGGCAGTACTGAGGGAGCGCCGCACTGTCGGAGGGGCAGTACTGAGGGAGCGCAGCACTGTCGGAGGGCCGGTACTGAGGGAGCGCCGCACTGTCAGAGGGGCAGTACTGAGGGAGCGCCGCACTGTCGGAGGGGCAGTACTGAGGGTGCGCCGCACTGTCAGAGGAGCAGTACTGAGGGAGTGTTACACTGTCGGAGGGGCAGTACTGAGGGAGCGCCGCACTGTCGGAGGGGCAGTACTGAGGGAGTGTTACACTGTCGGAGGGGCAGTACTGAGGGAGCGCTGCACTGTCGGAGGGGCAGTACTGAGGGAGCGCCGCACTGTCGGAGGGGTGGTACTGAGGGAGCGCCGCACTGGCGGAGGGGCAGTACTGAGGGAGTTCTGCACTGTCAGAGGGGCGGTACTGAGGGAGCGCCGCACTGTCGGAGGGGCAGTACTGAGGGAGCGCCGCACTGTCGGAGGGGCAGTACTGAGGGAGCGCCGCACTGTCGGAGGGGCAGTACTGAGGGAGCGCCACACTGTCAGAGGGGCGGTACTGAGGGAGCGCCGCACTGTCGGAGGGGCAGTACTGAGGGAGCGCCGCACTGTCGGAGGGGCAGTACTGAGGAAGCGTTACACTGTCGGAGGGGCAGTACTGAGGGAGCGCTGCACTGTCGGAGGGGCGGTACTGGGTGAGCGCCGCACTGTCAGAGGGGCAGTACTGAGGAAGCGTTACACTGTCGGAGGGGCAGTACTGAGGGAGCGCCGCACTGTCGGAGGCGCAGTACTGAGGGATGGCCGCACTGTCGGAGGGGCAGTACTGAGGGAGCGCCGCACTGTCGGAGCGGCAGTACTGAGGGAGTGCCGTACTGTCAGAGAGGCAATACTGAGAGAGCGCCGCACTGTCGGAGAGGCAGTACTGAGGGAGTTCTGCACTGTCAGAGGGGCGGTACTGAGGGAGCGCCGCACTGTCGGAGGGTCAGTACTGAGGGAGCGCCGCACTGTCGGAGAGGCAGTACTGAGGGAGCGCTGCACTGTCAGGGGGCAGTACTCAGGGAGCGCCGCACTGTCGGAGGAGCAGTTAATTAAATTAAAAATTAAAACCCTAAACCGATTAAACTGGCTTGTTCACCTCTTCACTGCTGGCGGGATCTTGCTGTGCGCAAAATGGCTGCCGCACGTACGGACAGTCGCCTTTGGGGCCATTGCAAACCTTGGGGGTATATGCCTGTGTGTGCAATGTGTCGCGAAGTGCTTTAAATAAGAGTCTTTCAGCGGCTTCTGTCTTAGAAAGGGTATTAAGCTGAACCAATGGAGACAAACTGTGTTAGAAGCACAAAAAATATTGAGGTGGGACATCCAGTTCAGTTTAAGCATGAGCATCGCGGGGGTAGCATGCTCCCCCTGGACCATCCAGCCCAGACCCCCTCAGTTCCAAGCCCCATGGGACTCGAGACATCTGGGGTCTCTGTCTCTTCCTTTGCCCGGACTCGCTTTTCATGTTCTCCTTACAAGCTGTACCGTTGCGTAGACTGTTGGAGGTTCAGGTTGCTCCTGCCTTTCATCGTTAGTCTGTGATTTCAAGAAACATAATGTCAAAAAAAAAGAATTATTCGTAACCTCTCGCAACATCGGCTTCCTATTTCAACCCCAAACTGAGTTTCTGATCACCAAGACCGCCTACTTCCACCTCCATAACATCGCCCGACTCCGCCCTTGCCTCAGCTCATCCGCTGCTGAAACCCTCATCCATGCCTTTGTTACCCCCAGACTCGACAATTCCAACGCTCTGCTGGCCGGCCTCCCACATTCCACCCTCCGTAAACTTGAGGTCATCCAGAGCTTGGCTGCCCCCGTGTCCTAACTCGCACCGAGTCCCGTTCACACATCACCCCCTGTGCTCGCTGACCTACACTGGCTCCCGGACCGGCAACGCCTCAATTTCAAATTCTCATCCTTGTTTTCAAATCCCTCCATGGTCTCCTCGCTCCCCCTCCCTATCTCTGTAACCTCCTCCAGCCCTACAACCCTCCCTATCTCTGTAACCTCCTCCAGCCCCTACACCCCTCCCTATCTCTATAAACTCCTCCAGCCCTACAACCCTCCCTATCTCTGTAACCTCCTCCAGCCCCTACACCACTCCCTATCTCTGTAACCTCCAGCCCTACAACCCTCCCTATCTCTGTAAACTCCTCCAGCCCTACAACCCTCCCTATCTCTGTAACCTCCTCCAGCCCTACAACCCTCCCTATCTCTGTAAACTCCTCCAGCCCTGCACCCCTCCCTATCTCTGGAACCTCCTCCAGCCCTACAACCCTCCCTATCTCTGTAACCTCCTCCAGCCCCTACAACCCTCCCTATCTCTGTAAACTCCTCCAGCCCTACAACCCTCCCTATCTCTGCAACCTCCTCCAGCCCCTCCCTATCTCTATATCCTCCTCCAGCCCCGACAACCCTTCCTATCTCTGTAACCTCCTCCAGCCCTTACACCCCTCCCTATCTCTATAACCTCCTCCAGCCCTACACCCCTTCCTATCTCTGTAACCTCCTCCAGCCCTACACCCCTCCCTATCTCTGTAACCTCCTCCAGCCCCTACACCCCTCCCTATCTCTGTAACCTCCTCAAGCCCCCTACAACCGTCCCTATCTCTGTAACCTCCTCCAGCCCCTACAACCCTCCCTATCTCTGTAACCTCCTCCAGCCCCTACACCCCTCCTTATCTCTGTAACCCCCTCCAGCCCCTACAACCGTCCCTATCTCTGTAACCTCCTCCAGCCCCTACAACCGTCCCTATCTCTGTAACCTCCTCCAGCCCCTACAACCCTCCCTATCTCTGTAACCCCCTCCAGCCCCTACACCCCCCCAGCTCTGTAACCCCCTCCAGTCCCTACACCGCTCCCTATCTCTGTAACCTCCTCCAGCCCCTACAACCCTCCCTATCTCTGTAACCCCCTCCAGCCCCTACACCCCTCCCTATCTCTGTAACCTCCTCCAGCCCCTACAACCATCCCTATCTCTGTAATCTCCTCCAGCCCCTACACCCTCCCTAGCTCTGTAACCCCCTCCAGTCCCTACACCGCTCCCTATCTCTGTAACCTCCTCCAGCCCCGACAACCCTCCCTATCTCTGTAACCTCCTCCAGCCCCTACACCCCTCCCTGTCTCTGTAACCTCCTCCAGCCCCTACACCCTCCCTAGCTCTGTAACCCCCTCCAGCCCCTACAACCCTCCCTATCTCTGTAACCGCCTCCAGCCCCTACACCCCTCCCTATCTCTGTAACCTCCTCCAGCCCCTACAACCCTCCCTATCTCTGTAACCTCCTCCAGCCCCTACACCACTCCTTATCTCTGTAACCCCCTCATGCCCCTGCACCCCTCCCTATCTCTGTAACCTCCACCAGCCCCTACACCGCTCCCTATTTCTGTAACATCCTCCAGCCCCTACAACCCTCCCTATCTCTGTAACATCCTCCAGCCCCTACAACCCTCCCTATCTCTGTAACCTCCTCCAGCCCCTACAACCCTCCCTATCTCTGTAACCTCCTCCAGCCCTACACCCCTCCCTATCTCTGTAACCTCCTCCAGCCCCTACACGCCCCCTATCTCTGTAACCTCCTCCAGCCCTACACCCCTCCCTATCTCTGTAACCTCCTCCAGCCCCTACACGCCCCCTATCTCTGTAACCTCCTCCAGCCCCTACACCCCTCCCTATCTCTGTAACCTCCTCCAGCCCCTACACCCCTCCCTATCTCTGTAACCTCCTCCAGCCCCTACACCCTCCCTATCTCTGTAACCTCCTCCAGCCCCTACACCCCTCCCTATCTCTGTAACCACCTCCAGCCCTACACAAAAAATATTGAGGTGGGACATCCAGTTCAGTTTGAGCACGAGCATCGCGGGGGTAGCATGCTCCCCCTGGACCATCCAGCCCAGACCCCCTCAGTTCCAAGCCCCATGGGACTCGAGACATCTGGGGTCTCTGTCTCTTCCTTTGCCCGGACTCGCTTTTCATGTTCTCCTTACAAGCTGTACTGCTGCGTAGACTGTTGTTTCAGGTTGCTCCTGCCTTTCATCATTTGTCTGTGATTTCAAGAAACATAATGTAAAAAAAAAAGAATTATTCGTAACCTCTCGCAACATCGGCATTCTATTTCAACCCCAAACTGAGTTTCTGATCACCAAGACCACCTACTTCCACCTCCATAACATCGCCCGACTCCGCCCTTGTCTCAGCTCATCTGCTGCTGAAACCCTCATCCATGCCTTTGTTACCCCCAGACTCGACTATTCCAATGTTCTGCTGGCCGGCCTCCCACATTCCACCATCCGTAAACTTGAGGTCATCCAGAGCTTGGCTGCCCCTGTGTCCAAACTCGCACCGAGTCCCGTTCACACATCACCCCCTGTGCTCGCTGACCTACACTGGCTCCCGGTCCGGCAACGCCTCGATTTTAAAATTCTCATCCTTGTTTTCAAATCCCTCCATCGTCCTCGCCCCCTCCCTATCTCTGTAACCTCCTCCAGCCCCTACACCCCTCCCTATCTCTGTAACCTCCTCCAGCCCCTACAACCCTCCCTATCTCTGTAACCTCCTCCAGCCCCTACAACCCTCCCTATCTCTGTAACCTCCTCCAGCCCCTACAACCCTCCCTATCTCTGTAACCTCCTCCAGCCCCTACAACCCTCCCTATCTCTGTAACCTCCTCCAGCCCCTACACCCCTCCCTATCTCTGTAACTCCTCCAGCCCCTACACCCCTCCCTATCTCTGTAACCTCCTCCAGCCCCTACACCCCTCCCTATCTCTGTAACCTCCTCCAGCCCCTACAACCCTCCCTATCTGTGTAACCTCATCCAGCCCAACAACCCTCCCTATTTCTGTAACCTCCCCCAGCCCCGACAACACTCCCTATCTCTGTAACCTCCTCCAACCCCTACACCCACCCTATCTCTGTAACATCACAGAAGTCACAGAATCCCCACAGTGCAGATAGAGGCCATTTCGGCCCATCGAGCCTGCACCGACACATATCCCACCCTTTCCCCGTAACCCCACGTATTTAATCCCCCTAACACTAAGGGTCAATTTATCATAGCCAAATCAACCTAACCCGCACATCTTTGGACTGTGGGAGGAAACCGGAGCACCCGCAGGAAACCCACGCAGACACGGGGAGAATGTGCAAACTCCACACAGACAGTCACCCGGGGCCGGATTCGAACCCGGGTCCCTGGCGCTGTGAGGCAACAGTGCTAACCACTATGCCACCGTGTTGCCAACATCCTCCAGCCCCAACAACCCTCCCTATCTCAGTAACCTCCTCCAGCCCTACACCCCTCCCTATCTCTGTAACTCCCTCCAGCCCCTACAACCCTCCCTATCTCTGTAACCTCCTCCAGCCCCTACACCCCTCCCTATCTCTGTTACCTCCTCCAGCCCCTAAAACCCTCCCTGTCTCTGTAACCTCCTCCAGCCCTGACAACCCTCCCTATTTCTGTAACCTCCTCCAGCCCTACAACCCTCCCTATCTCTGTAAATTCCTCCAGCCCTACACCCCTTCCTATCTCTGTAACCTCCTCCAGCCCCAACAACACTCCCTATCTCTGTAACCTCCTCCAGCCCCGACAACCCTCCCTATCTCTGTAACCTCCTCCAGCCCCGACAACCCTCCCTATCTCTGTAACCTCCTCCAGCCCCAACAACACTCCCTATCTCTGTAACCTCCTCCAGCCCCGACAACCCTCCCTATCTCTGTAACCACCTCCAGCACGACAACCCTCCCTATCTCTGCAACCTCCTCCAGCCCCTACACCCCTCCCTATCTCTGTAACCTCCTCCAGCCCAACAAACCTCCCTATCTCTGTAACCTCCTCCAGCACTCCAACCCTCCCTTTCTCTGTAACCTCCTCCAGCCCAACAGCCCTCCCTATCTATGTAACCCCCTCCAGCACTACAACCCTCCCTATCTCAGTAACCTCCTCCAGCCCCTACACCCCTCCCTATCTCAGTAACCTCCTCCATTCCCTACAACCCTCCCTATCTCTGTAACCTCCTCCAGCCCCTACACCCCTCCCTATCTCAGTAACCTCCTCCATTCCCTACAACCCTCCCTATCTCAGTAACCTGCTCCAGCCCCTACGCCCCTCCCTATCTCTGTAACCTCCTCCAGCCCAACAACCCTCCCTTTCTCTGTAACCTCCTCCAGCCCCTACACCCCTCCCTATCTCTGTAACCTCCTGCAGCCCCTCCACCCCTCCCTATCTCTGTAAACTCCTCCAGCCCCTACACCCGTCCCTATCTCTGTAACCTCCTCCAACCCTACAACCCTCCCTATCTCTGTAACCTCCTCCAGCCCTTACACCCCTCCCTATCTCTGTAACCTCCTCCAGCCCCTGCACCCGTCCCTATCTCTGTAACCTCCTCCTGCCCCTACAACCCTCCCTATCTCTGTAACCTCCTCCAGCCCCTACAACCCTCCCTATCTCTGTAACCTCCTCCAGCCCCTACAACCCTCCCTATCTCTGTAACCTCCTCCAGCCGCTACACCCCTCCCTATCTCTGTAACCTCCTCCAGCCCCTACACCCCTCCCTATCTCTGTAAACTCCTCCAGCCCCTACACCCCTCCCTATCTCTGTAACCTCCTCCAGCCCCCTACACCCCTCCCTATCTCTGTAACCTCCTCCAGCCCCTACAACCCTCCGAGTTCTCTGCGCTCCTCCAATTCTGGCCTCTTGAGCATCCCCCGATTTCCATCGCTCCACCATTGGCGGCCGTGCCTCCAGCTGCCTGGGGCCCTGAGCTCTGGAATTCCCTCCCAAAACCTCTCCGCCTCTCTCTTCTCCTTTAAGACACTCCTTAAAACCGACCTCTTTGACCAAGCTTTTGGTCACCTGTCCCTAATATCTCCTGATGTGGCTCGGTGTCAAATTATGTTTGATTTACGCTCCTGTTAAGCACCTTGGGATGTGCCAGGATTTTGACCCAGCGACAATGAAGGATCGGCGATATACCTCTAAGTCAGGATGGTGTGTGTCTTGGAGGGGAACTTGGAGGTGGTGGTGTTCCCATGCGCCTGCTGCCCTTGTCCTTCTAGGTGGAAGAGGTCGCGGGTTTGGGAGGTGCTGCCGAAGAAGCCTTGGCGAGTTGCTGCAGTGCATCTTGTCGATGGTACACACTGCAGCCACGGTATGCCGGTGGTGGAGGGAGTGAATGTTTAAGGTGGTGGACGGGGTGCCAATCAAGCGGGCTGCTTTGTCCTGGATGGTGTCGAGCTTCTTGAGTGTTGTTGGAGCTGCACTCATCCAGGCAAGTGGAGAGTATTCCATCACACTCCTGACTTGTGCCTTGTAGATGGTGGAAAGGCTTTGGGGAGTCAGGAGGTGAGACACTCGCTGCAGAATACCCAGCCTCTGACCTGCTCTTGTTGCCACAGTATTTCACACCTCACTGTGGAATACTGGTGAACACTGTCGAAACATTTTGCTCAGAACAGATCGGGCAATGTGGCCTGGGATCTTGCTGTGTCTTTGTGTGGGGCTCAAGACTAGCTGAGATTCGGTACGGGCTCGATGGGCCGAATGGCCTTCTTCCGCGCTGTAGCCATTCTATGATCACACATGGAGGGGGGAGCTGTGGTATCAGTTAATTCAGCACAGACACGGGGGTGCGGGGGGCGGGTGGGAGATGAAACCTGGGCTGGCCCCCTTCAGGAGAGGACGGGGAGGTCAACCTTGGGGGCGGTATGAGGCGGGGACGAAAGAATTGGGCAAAATGAAGACTCACGTAATTGTTGGGGTCCGCCATGTCCTGGTGCTCTGTAACGAGAGAAGTCAAGAGAAGTTCAGAGTGCAAATCAAGACCTGAATGACATTCAGTCTTGGGTAATCAGTGGGAAGTAACATTTGCGCCACACAAGTGCCAGGCAATGACCATCTCCAAGAGAGATTCCAACCACCTCCCCTTGACATTCAACGGCATTACCATCGCCGAATCCCCACCATCAACATCCTGGGGGTCACCATTGACCAGAAACTTAACTGGACCAGCCACATAAATACTGTGTCTACAAGAGCAGGTCAGAGGCTGGGTATTCTGCGGCCAGTGTCTCACCTCCTGACTCCCCAAAGCCTTTCCACCATCTACAAGGCACAAGTCAGGAGTGTGATGGAATAGTCTCCACTTGCCTGGATGAGTTGCAGCTCCAACAACACTCAAGAAGCTCGACACCATCCAGGACAAAGCAGCCCGCTTGATTGGCACCCCGTCCACCACCTTAAACATTCACTCCCTCCACCACCGGCGCACCGTGGCTGCAGTGTGCACCATCTACAAGATGCACTGCAGCAACTCGCCAAGGCTTCTTCGGCAGCACCTCCCAAACCCGCGACCTCTTCCACCTAGGAGGACAAGGGCAGCAGGCGCACGGGAACACCACCACCTCCAAGTTCCCCTCCAAGTCACACACCATCCTGACTTGGAAATATATCGGGCCGTTCCTTCATCGTCGCTGGGTCAAAATCCTGGAACTCCCTCCCTAACAGCACTGTGGGAGCACCTTCACCACACGGACTGCAGCGGTTCAAGAAGGCGGCTCACCACCACCTGCTCAAGGGGCGATTAGGGATGGGCAATAAATGCTGGCCTTGCCAGCAACGCCCACATCCCGAGAATGAATAAATAAATAAATAATTAGCAGGCGCGCTGGTTAATGAAGGTCACCCAGACCTGTATGCAAATTCTATGTTGCTGTTGCAGCATATTATGTTAATGACATGCTAATTTGACACCTGGGTTGGAACCCAGGTCCCCCGAGGGGTGAAAGGTCAGTTTTTTTGACGTACTGTGACCCCCATTGCTTGAGATTAAGATGGCCTCTTACCTTGTCTACGTTCAGATCTGTGATGCCTCATATATCTCACAATGGCGATAGCAATGGCGCCAGCAATGACAGCAATGACGACAGGGATGATAATGTACAGGAGATTGGCTGGATTGCTCACCGTGGGTGAACCTACAGGGCATGCAATGGGAAGAAGCAATTGGTAAAACTATTGGCAAAAGATTTCAACACAGGTCAGTGTGAGAGAGTACATTTTGGTAAGTAAGATAAGGAGGTCAACCATTACTGGGAAAGTAAGAATCTAAAATGGGGAGGGGACCAAAGGGATCTTAGAGTACAAATACAGAAATAACTAAAAGTAGTGACGCATGTTAATAAGGCCGCAAAAAAATTAAACCAAGCACTGGGGTTCATTTCTAGAGGGATAGAATTGAAAAGCAGAGGGATTACGCTAAACCTCTTTCAAACCTTGGTTACACCACAGTTCTGGTCTCCATATACCTTGGTTAGACCACACTTGGAGCACTGTGTACAGTTCTGGGCTCCATATACCTTGGGTAGACTACACTTGCAGCACTGTGCACAGTTCTGGTCTCCATATACCTTGGTTAGACCACACTTGGAGCACTGTGTACAGTTCTGGTCTCCATATACCCTGGTTAGACCACACTTGGAGCACTGTGTACAGTTCTGGTCTTCATATACCTTGGTTAGACCACACTTGGAGCACTGTGCACAGTTCTGGTCTCCGTATACCTTGGTTAGATCGCACTTGGAGCACTGTGCACAGTTCTGGTCTCCATATTCCTTGGTTAGACCACACTTGGAGCACTGTGCACAGTTCTGGTCTCCGTATACCTTGGTTAGATCACACTTGGAGCACTGCGCACAGTTCTGGTCTCCATAGACCTTGGTTAGACTACACTTGGAGCACTGTGCACAGTTCTGGTCTCCATATACCTTGATTAGACCACACTTGGAGCATTGTGCACAGTTCTGGTCTCCATATACCTTGGTTAGACCACACTTGGAGTACTGTGCACAGTTCTGGTCTCCATATACCTTGGTTAGACCACACTTGGAGCACTGTGCACAGTTCTGGTCTCCATATACCTTGGTTCGACCACACTTGGAGCACTGTGTACAGTTCTGGTCTCTTTTTATAAAAAAGATATAGAGGCACTGGAGAAGGTGCAAAAAAGATTTGCAAGGATGAGACCAGAACTGCGAGGGTATACCTATCGGGAAAGATTGAACAGGCTGGGGCTCTTTTCTCTTGAAAAGAGAAGGCTGAGGGGTGACCTAATAGAGGTCTTTAAAATTATGAAAGGTTTTGATGGAGTGGATACAGAGAGAATGTTTCCACTTGTGGGGAAGAGCAAAACTAGAGGCCATCAATATAAGATAGTCACCAAGAAATCCAATCGGGAATTCAGGAGAAACTTCTTTACCCAGAGCGGTGAGAATGTGGAACTCGCTCCCACAGGGAGTGGTTGAGGCGAATAGTATAGATGTATATAAGGGGAAGCTGGATAAACACACGAGGGAGAAAGGAATAGAAGGATATGTTGATGGGGTGAGATGAAGAGGGGTGGGAGGAGGCTCCAGTGGAGCACCAACACTGGCACGGACTGGTTGGGCCGAATGGCCTGTTTCTGATCTGTAGACTCGATGTATCTCATCCCTCCAATAGAAACAGGTTAACTCTGGGATGGAGTATAGAAGGTTATTTCTCACCCATGCCACTGCCAATTGTAACTGAGATCCCTAAAGATGACAGACTAAGCGGACATATTCATTGTAGCCCAGGAATGGGCGGTAACTTTAGAAAAGTGTGAGATTTAGCGCCAGGCACTAATGATTCCGACTGCACGCAAAATTCAATCTCATTGCTGAAAGAAAGGATTGGAGCGCTAAATCAAGCACTAAAGGCCTAGCTCAGTGGCATTAAACTCAAAGTGCTGACCAATATTGGGTGCAGTCTAATCTCAACTCATCATTGCCACAGGTTTTTCCCAGTCCTTAAAGGGGAGGTTCATTGATGCTGCAGCACCTCATTCTCAGCATTGCTGGCTGTGCAGCTGCCTCAGCAAGGAGAAGCACAACAAGGAGGAGGAGCCGGAGGACTGAAGCAGGTGTGCTCATGGCAGATCCACCACAGTCGGGTGGGCAGGGTGAGTGAATGCTTCACCAAATGCTACATACCACCATCTGTACCACAAGCTTCACACACTGCCCAAAGGACCAGAGCCCCAGCGCTCACCCACCAACAATCTCTACCTACCAACAATCACACCCACATCTCACACCTTGCACACAATGACAGCTATTCAACTATGGCAGGCACAAGGGTCATTAGTCATCAACTGAGTAATTCCTCCTTGGATTTGAACGCAAGATTCATTGAGATCTGTTTAATTGTGACTCACAGACTGCACATTCGGCTCTCCTGGTCCGTGCCGGTGTTTACGCTCTACGTGAGCCTTCTCCCACCATACTCACACCAACCCCATCAATATATCCTTCGATTCCTTTCTCCCTCACGTTCCGATCTCTCCTGATCTTGGAGTTTACCTTCTTCCCAGTCGAGGGACGAAACGGCCACAGGCACCTGGTCAGGTGTCCAGGGATGTACTGGGTGTTTACCCCAGTCTGAGGCTGCCTCAGCCCCACTACCCTGAGATCAGTGGCCCCAGTATGGATTCAATAATCTGTGTAACCTACAATATCAGCCCTCACCCATTAATTAGCGGCGTTTCACTAACCGGTGAAGCCCAGGCACGTCCGATAGAATCTCACTCACCGTACACGTCCAGTTGAACCGTCCCTGTCATTTCTTCTCCTGAATCTGATGTTACAACAACCTCGTAAACACCAGCGTCCTCTCTTTGTAAGTCACTGATTTGCAGACGGAAATTCTCCAGATGAAGCTTGATCCGTCTCTTGTACTCCTCCACACCAAAATATTTAACGCTCCCCTCCATGTATCTTGCTATTTGGACTGGGGGAGATGTTCGTTTCCATATAACGTCGACCTTCTTCCATGCAGGTGGGACCCCAACGGGTAAGGAAACCGACTGACCCAGAGTCCCATTCACAGGGTCAGGGGGCGTCCCAGGATCAGCTGAAGTAACAAGAGGAGACAGTCAGTGTGGGCAGAACAAGGACAAGCTCAGTGATTGAAGAAAGTATTGTATATATATAAAACCCAGTGTCCCATCAAACACTCCAAGGGCAGGTACAGCATGGGTTAGATACAGAGTAAAGCTCCCTCCACACTGTCCCATCAAACACTCCCAGGGCAGGTACAGCACGGGTTAGATACAGAGTAAAGCTTCCTCTACACTGTCCCATCAAACACTCCCAGGGCAGCTACAGCACGGGTTAGATACAGAGTAAAGCTCCCTCCACACTGTCCCATCAAACTCTCCCAGGGCAGCTACACCACGGGTTAGATACAGAGTAAAGCTTCCTCTACACTGTCCCATCAAACACTCCCAGGGCAGGTACAGCACGGGTTAGATACAGAGTAAAGCTCCCTCTACACTGTCCCATCAAACACTCCCAGGGCAGGTACAGCCCGGGGTTAGATACAGAGTAAAGTTTCCTCTTCACTGTCCCGTCAAACACTCCCAGGGCAGGTACAGGGTGGGTCAGATACAGAGTAAAACTCCCTCTACACTGTCCCATCAAACACTCCCAGGGCAGGTACAGCACGGGTTAGATACAGAGTAAAGCTCCCTCTACACTGTCCCATCAAACACTCCCAGGGCAGGTACAGCACGGATTAGATACAGAGTAAAGCTCCCTCTACACTGTCCCATCAAACCTACGGACGCTGAAAAACGCCCTCGTAAGAACGGGATATGACGCTCGACTCATCGATCGACAGTTCCGACGGGCCACAGCGAAAAATCGCATAGACCTCCTCAGAAGGCAAACACGGGACACAACCAACAGGGTACCCTACGTCATCCAGTACTTCCCCGGAGCGGAGAAACTACGCCATGTTCTTCGCAGCCTTCAACATGTCATCGATGACGACAAACACCTCGCTAAGGCCATCCCCACGCCTCCACTACTTGCCTTCAAACAGCCGCCTAACCTCAGAAGTACCATCGTTCGCAGCAAATTACCCAGCTTTCAGGATAACAGCGACCACGACACCACACAACCCTGCCATGGCAAACTCTGCAAGACATGCCAGATCATCAACACAGATACCACCATCACACGTGAGGACACTACCCACCAGGTACATGGTACATACTCATGTGACTCGGCCAACATTGTCTACCTCATACGTTGCAGGAAAGAATGCACCGCGGCATGGTACATCTGCGAGACCATGCAGACACTGAGACAACGTATGAACGAGCACCGCGCAACAATCGCCAGGCAGGATTGTTACCTCCCAGTCGGGGAACACTTCAGCAGTCAAGGACATTCAGCCTCGGATCTGCGGGTAAGCGTTCTCCAAGGCAACCTTAGAAACACACGACAACGCAAAATCATCGAGCAGAAACTGATAGCCAAGTTCCGCACTCATGAAGACGGTCTCAATCGGGATCTTGGGTTTATGTCACGATACATGACGTGATCCGGACTCGAGTCGTCGTTAGCTTGTTCACAGATGTGATTCCCAGTAAAAAAGTAAAAATTTTCCCAGTAAAAAAGTAAAAATTTTAAAGCTTTTCGTTTTACATACAGACGGCAGCTTTTGACACGTTAAAACCCCTGCGACTACACCTCATTGTCTCAGTTGTATCTTGCTATGTCTTTGATGTGGTACCTTCCTGGCTGACTTAATTAACTTTATCACACCTCGGCAGATAGTCAGGATGATTTAATTTAGTGGTCTGCAATTGTAAGGTACACATGCTTTGTTTTCT
>JASTWF010001413.1:42284-84547 GCA_030390025.1 Squalus acanthias | reverse complement strand
TAGAGTGATAGAGTTATACAGCACGGAAAGAGGCCCTTCGGCCCATCGTGTCCGTGCCGGCCATCAAGCCCTGTCTATTCTAATCCCATTTTCCATTACTTGGTCCGTAGCCTTGTATGCTATGGCATTTCAAGTGCTCATCTAAATGCTTCTGGAATGTTGTGAGGGTTCCTGCCTCTACCGCCCTTTCAACAGTGAGTTCCAGATTCCAACCACCCTCTGGGTGAAAAGTTTTTCCTCAAATCCCCTCTAAACCTCCTGCCCCTTAGCTTGAAACTATGCCCCCTAGTTATTGACCCCTCTACTAAGGGGAAAAGTTCCTTTCTATCTACCCTATCTATGCCCCTCATAATTTTGTACACCTCAATCAGGTCCCCCCTCAGCCTTGTCTGCTCTAAGGAAAACAACCCCAGCCTGTCCAGACTCTCTTCATAGCTGAAGCGCTCCTGCCCAGGTAACATCCTGGTGAATCTCCTCTGCACCCTCTCCAATGCAATCACATCCCTCCTATAGTGTGGCGACCAGAACTGCACGCAGTATTCCAGCTGTGGCCTAACTAGCGTTTTGTACAGCTCCATCATAACCTCCCTGCTCTTATATTCTATGCCTCGGCTAATTAAGGCAAGTATCCCATATGCCTTTTTAACCACCTTATCTACCAGTCCTGCTGCCTTCAGGGATCTATGTACATGCACACCAAGGTTCCTGTCCTTCCTAAGGTCTTATTCCCTTGCCTTGTTAGTCCTCCCAAAATGCATCACCTCACACTTTTCAGGGTTAAATTCCATTTGCCACTGTTCTGTCCATCTGACCAACCCGTCTATATCGTCCTGTAGCCTGAGGCTTCCCTCCTCACTATTTACCACTCCACCAATTTTCGTGTCATCTGCAAACTTACTGATCATACCTCCTACATTCATATCTAAATCATTAATGTACACTACAAACAGCAAAGGACCCAGCACCGATCCCTGCGGTACACCACTGGACACAGGCTTCCAGTCACAAAAACAACCTTCGACCATCACCCTCTGCCTCCTGCCACTAAGCCAATTTTGGATCCAATGTGCCAAATTGCCAAATTTACTAGAATGATACCAGGGGATGAGGGACTTCAGTTATGCGGAGAGACTGGAGAAGCTGGGATTGTTCTCCTTCGAGCAGAGAAGGTTAAGAGGAGATTTGATCGAGGCGTTCAAAATCTTGAAGAATTTTGATAGAGTAAATAAGGAGAAACCGTTTCGACTGGCAGGAGGGTCGGTAACCTGAGGACACAGATTGAAGGTGCTTGGTAAAAGAACCAGAGGCAACATGAGGACAAAAATGTTTCCGCAGCGAGTTGTTGTGATCTGGAACGCGCTGCCTGAAAGGGCGGTGGAAGCAGATTCAATAGTAACTTTCAAAAGTGGGAATTGGATAAATACCTAAAAAGGATAAAAATTGCAGAGCTATGGGGAAGGAGTAGGGGGGTGGTGGGACTAATTGGATTGCTCTTTCAAAGAGCTGGCACAGACACGATGGGCTGAATGGGCTCCTTCTGTGCTGTATCATTCAATGATTCTATGTTCTAGAGGGTTATCTTTTGAGGATCCTTGGAAATGAAGATCTTCAACCCTCATCTGTGATTGTGTAACCTCTAGACTCAACTATTCCAACACACTCCTGGCCCACCTGCAATCTTCCACTCTCCGTAAAACTCCGCTGCCCCGCATCCTAACCCGCACCAAGTCCTGTTCACCCATCACCCCTGTGCTCGCTGACAAACATTGGCTCCCGGTCCGGCAACGCCCCAAATTTAAAATTCTCATCCTCATGTTCAAATCCCTCCATGGCCGTGCTCCCCTCCCTATCTCTGTAACTTCCTCCAGCCCTACAACCCTTCCTATCTCTGTAACCTCCTCCAGCCCTACAACCCTCCCTATCTCTGTAATCTCCTCCAGTCCCTACAACCCTCACTATCTCTGTAACCTCCTCCAGTCCCTACAACACTCCCTATCTCTGTAACCTCCTCCAGCCCCTACAACCCTCCCTATCTTTGTAACCTCCTCCAGCTCTACAACCCTCCCTATCTCTGTACCCTCCTCCAGCCCCTACAACCCTCCCTATCTCTGTAATCTCCTCCAGTCCCTACAACCCTCCCTATCTCTGTAACCTCCTCCAGTCCCTACAACACTCCCTATCTCTGTAACCTCCTCCAGCCCCTACAACCCTCCCTATCTTTGTAACCTCCTCCAGCCTCTACAACCCTCCCTATCTCTGTTCCTCCTCCAGCCCCTACAACCCTCCCTATCTCTGTAACCTCCTCCAGCCCCTACAACCCTCCCTATCTCTGTAACCTCCTCCAGCCCTACAATCCTCCCAAGCTCTGTAACCTCCTCCAGCCCAACAACCCTCCCTATCTCTGTAAGCTCCAACAGTCCTACAACCCTCTCTATCACTGTAACCTCCTCCATCCCCTACAACCCTCCCTATCTCTGTAACCTCCTCCAGCCCTACAACCATCCCTATCTCTGTAACCTCCTCCAGCCCTACAACCCTCCCTATCTCTTTAACCTCCTCCAGCCCTACAACCCTCCCTATTTCTGTAACCATCTCCAGCCCCTACAACCCTCCCTATCTCTGTAACCTCCTCCAGCCCTACAACCCTCCCTATCTCTGTAACCTCCTCCAGCCCCTACAACCCTCCCTATCTCTGTAACCTCCTCCAGCCCTACAATCCTCCCAAGCTCTGTAACGTCCTCCAGCCCTACAACCCTCCCTATCTCTGTAATCTCCTCCAGCCCCTACAACACTCCCTATCTCTGTAACCTCCTCCAGCCCCTTCAACCCTCCCTATCTCTGTAATCTCCTCCAGCCCCTACAACACTCCCTATCTCTGTAACCTCCTCCAGCACCTACAACCCTCCCTATCTCTATAATCTACTCCAGCCCCTACTACCCTCCCTATCTCTGTAACCTCCTCCAGCCCTACAACCCTCCCTATCTCTGTAACCTCCTCCAGCCCTACAACCCTCTATATCTCTGTAACCTCCTCCAGCCCCTACAACCCTCCCTATCTCTGTAACCTCCTCCAGCCTTACAACCCTCCCTATCTCTGTAACCTCCTCCAGCCCTACAACCCTCCCTATCTCTGTAACCTCCTCCAGCCCCTACAACCCTCCCTATTTCTGTAATCTCCTCCAGCCCCTACAACCCTCCCTATCTCTGTAACCACCTCCAGCCCCTGCAACCCTCCCTATCTCTGTAACCTCATCCAGCCCCTACAACCCTCCTAATTTCTGTAATCTCCTCCAGCCCCTACAACCCTCCCTATCTCTGTAACCTCCTCCAGCCCCTGCAACACTCCCTATCTCTGTAATCTCCTCCAGCCCCTGCAACCCTCCCTATCTCTGTAACCTCCTCCAGCCCTACAACATTCCCTATCTCTGTAAGCTCCAACAGTCCTACAACCCTCCCTGTCTCTGTAACCTCCTCCAGCCCTACAACCCTCCCTATCTCTGTAACCTCCTCCAGCCCAACAACCCTCCCTATCTCTGTAACCTCCTCTAGCCCCGACAACCCTCTGAGATCTATGCGCTCCTCCAATTCTGGCCTCTTGCTCATCCCCCGATTTCCATCGCTCCACCATTGGCGGCTGTGCCTTCAGCTGCCTGGGCCCCTAAGCTCTGGAATTCCCTCCTTAATCCTCTCCACCTCTCTCTCTTCTCCTTTAAAGACATTCCTTAAAACCACCTCTCTTTGACCAAGCTTTTAGTCACCTGCCTGAATATCTCCTTAAGTGGCTCGGTGTCAAACTCTGTTTTATAATCACTCCTGTGAAATGCCTTGGAACGTTTTACTGTATTAAAGGGGATTAGAGTAAGGAAGTCTTGCTACAATTGTACAGGGCCTTGGTGAGACCACACCTGGAGTACAGATTTGGTCTCCTTACCTAAGGAAGATATACTTACCTTTGAGGCATTGCAACGAGGGTTCACTAGATTGATTCCTGGGAGGAGAGGGCTTGTCCTATGAGAGAGTTTGAGTAGATTGGGCCTATATACTCTGGAGTTTAGAAGAATGAGGTGATCTCATTGAAACATATAAAATTCATAGCGGGCTTGACAGGGTAGATGCTGAGAAGCTGTTCCCCCTGGCTGGAGAGTCTAGAACTAGGGGGCACAGTCTCAGGATAAGGGGTCGGCCATTTATGACTGAGATGAGGAGGAATTTCTTCACTCAGAAGGTGGTGAATCTTTGGAATTCTCTATGCCAGAGAGCGATGGTCAGTCATTGAGTATATTCCAGCATCGAAGCTTTGACCACGCTCGATCAGCTCCGATGGACGGGTCACATCGTTCGCATGCCCGGTAGGAGACTACCGAAACAAGCGCTCTACTCGGAGCTCCGGCACGGCAAGAGAGCCCCAGGTGGGCAGAGGAAATGCTTCAAGGACACCCTCAAAGCCTCCTTGAAAAAGTGTAACATATCCACCGACACCTGGGAATCCCTGGCCCAAGACCGCACAAAGTGGAAGAGAAGCATCCGGGAAGGCGCCGAACACCTCGAGTCTCTTCGCCGGGAGCAAGCGGAAGCCAAGCGCAAACAGCGCAAGGAGCGCACGTCAACCCAAGCACTCCACCCACCCGCCCCTTCAACCACCGTCTGTCCCACCTGTGACAGAGACTGTAGGTCCCGCATTGGACTCATCAGTCAGCTGAGAACTCATTTTTAATGTGGCTGGCAAGTCATCCTCGGTCCCGAGGACTGCCTAAGAAGAAGAGGATATTTAAGACTGAGAGCGAGAGATATTTGGATACTAAGGGAATCGAGGGATATGGGGAGAGTCCAGGAAAGTGGAGTGGAGGTAGATTATCCAAGCCATGATCTTATTGCACAACACCAGGTTATAGTCCAACAATTTTATTTGAAATCACAAGCTTTCGGAGCGCTGCTCCTTCGTCAGGTGAAGTGAAGAGATGTATATCGGCACAGCAAATATAGTCAGAGAACACTGCCAGGTGATTACAGTTAATCTTTCCAACTGCCCTTTATCACACCTCGGCACCGACCGACCCAAAAGGGCAGTTGGAAAGATTAACTGTAATCATCTGGCAGTGTTCTCTGACTATATATGCTGTGCCTATATGAATCTCTTCACTTCACCTGATGAAGGAGCAGCGCTCCGAAAGCTTGTGATTTCAAATAAAACTGTTGGACTATAACCTGGTGTTGTGTGACTTCTCACTTTTGTCCACCCCCAGTCCAACACCGGCATCTCCACATCATGACCTTATTGAATAGCTCAGATAAGGCTGGAGGGGCTGTGCGGCTGTACTGCTGCCCCTGGTTCTTATGTTCCGATGTATTGATGCAGGCTGCTGTTCTTACCTGGAATACTGGCGAATATCTCGCTGACTCCAATCAGCAGATACTGGGGCACCTGCCACCACACAGCGAGACGGGCCGCATTGTACGTCGTATTCCCAACCTGCTGGCTTATGGTGTCGTTGTTTCGGATGTGGATCAGGCGCTGGTTTTCCAGGAGACCTGTCGCGATGGAATGATGGGAAAAAAAAACGGTCGATGAAAAGCGAGAAAGTTGACACAGAGTGCCAACTCACAGTACAACAACAACAACAACAACTTGCATTTAGATAGCGGATTTAATGTAGTAAACCATCCCAAGGCGCTTCACATGAGCGATTGTCAAACAAACATTTACAACGGGCCACACAAGGAGCTATTAGGACAGGAGACCAAAAGCTGGGTCAAAGAGATAGGCTTTAAGGAGCGTCTTAAAGGATGAGAGAGAGAGGCGGAGTTGTTCAGGGAGGGGGAATTCCAGAGTTTAGGGTCCTAGGCAGCAGAAGGCACGGCCGCCAATGGTGGAGCGATGGAAATCGGGGCGTGCGCAAGAGGCCAGAATTGGATAGAACGCAGAGATCTCGGAGGGTTGCAGGGGCTGGAGGAGGTGAGAGAGATAGGAAGGGTTCTAGGGGCTGGAGGAGGTTACAGAGATAGGGAGGGTTCTAGGGGCTGGAGGAGATTACAGAGATAGGGAGGGTTGTAGGGTCTGGAGGAGATTACAGAGATAGGGAGGGTTGAAGGGGCTGGAGGAGGTTACAGAGATAGGGAGGGTTCTAGGGGCTGGAGGAGATTACAGAGATAGGGAGGGTTGAAGGGGCTGGAGGAGGTTACAGAGATAGGGAGGTTTGTAGGACTGGAGGAGGTTACAGAGATAGGGAGGGTTGTAGGGGCTGGAGGATGTTACAGAGATAGGGAGGGTTCTTGGGGCTCGAGGAGGTTACAGAGATAGGGAGCGTTGTAGGGGCTGGAGGAGGTTACAGAGATAGGGAGGGTTGTAGGGCTGGAGGAGGTTACAGAGATAGAGAGGGTTGTAGGGGCTGGAGGAGGTTACAGAGATAGGGAGGGTTGTAGGGGCTGGAGGAGGTTACAGACATAGAGAGGGTTGTAGGGGCTGGAGGAGGTTACAGATATAGGGAGGGTTGTTGGGGCTGGAGGGTGTTACAGAGATAGGGAGGGTTGTAGGGGCTGGAGGAGGTTACAGAGATAGGGAGGGTTGTAGGGCTGGAGGAGGTTACAGAGATAGGGATGGTTGTAGGGCTGGAGGAGGTTACAGAGATAGGGAGGGTTGTAGGGCTGGAGGAGGTTACAGAGATAGGGAGGGTTGTAGGGGCTGGAGGAGGTTACAGAGATAGGGAGGGTTGTAGGGCTGGAGGAGGTTACAGAGATAGGGAGGGTTGTAGGGCTGGAGGAGGTTACAGAGATAGGGAGGGTTGTAGGGGCTGGAGGAGGTTACAGAGATAGGGAGGGTTGTAGGGCTGGAGGAGGTTACAGAGATAGGGAGGGTTGTAGGGCTGGAGGAGGTTACAGAGATAGGGAGGGTTGTAGGGGCTGGAGGAGGTTACAGAGATAGGGAGGGTTGTAGGGCTGGAGGAGGTTACAGAGATAGGGAGGGTTGTAGGGGCTGGAGGAGGTTACAGAGATAGGGAGGGTTGTAGGGCTGGAGGAGGTTACAGAGATAGGGAGGGTTGTAGGGCTGGAGGAGGTTACAGAGATAGGGAGGGTTGTAGGGGCTGGAGGAGGTTACAGAGATAGGGAGGGTTGTAGGGCTGGAGGAGGTTACAGAGATAGGGAGGGTTGTAGGGCTGGAGGAGGTTACAGAGATAGGGAGGGTTGTAGGGCTGGAGGAGGTTACAGAGATAGGGAGGGTTGTAGGGCTGGAGGAGGTTACAGAGATAGGGAGGGTTGTAGGGCTGGAGGAGGTTACAGAGATAGGGAGGGTTGTAGGGCTGGAGGAGGTTACAGAGATAGGGAGGGTTGTAGGGCTGGAGGAGGTTACAGAGATAGGGAGGGTTGTAGGGCTGGAGGAGGTTACAGAGATAGGGAGGGTTGTAGGGCTGGAGGAGGTTACAGAGATAGGGAGGGTTGTAGGGGCTGGAGGAGGTTACAGAGATAGGGAGGGTTGCAGGGCTGGAGGAGGTTACAGAGATAGGGAGGGTTGTAGGGGCTGGAGGAGGTTACAGAGATAGGGAGGGTTGTAGGGGCTGGAGGAGGTTACAGAGATAGGGAGGGTTGTAGGGGCTGGAGGAGGTTACAGAGATAGGGAGGGTTGTAGGGGCTGGAGGAGGTTACAGAGATAGGGAGGGTTGTAGGGGCTGGAGGAGGTTACAGAGATAGGGAGGGTTGTAGGGTCTGGAGGAGGTTACAGAGATAGGGAGGGTTGTAGGGGCTGGAGGAGGTTACAGAGATAGGGAGGGTTGTAGGGGCTGGAGGAGGTTACAGAGATAGGGAGGGTTGTAGGGGCTGGAGGAGGTTACAGAGATAGGGAGGGTTGTAGGGGCTGGAGGAGGTTACAGAGATAGGGAGGGTTGTAGGGGCTGGAGGAGGTTACAGAGATAGGGAGGGTTGTAGGGGCTGGAGGAGGTTACAGAGATAGGGAGGGTTGTAGGGGCTGGAGGAGGTTACAGAGATAGGGAGGGTTGTAGGGCTGGAGGAGGTTACAGAGATAGGGAGGGTTGTAGGGGCTGGAGGAGGTTACAGAGATAGGGAGGGTTGTAGGGCTGGAGGAGGTTACAGAGATAGGGAGGGTTGTAGGGGCTGGAGGAGGTTACAGAGATAGGGAGGGTTGTAGGGGCTGGAGGAGGTTACAGAGATAGGGAGGGTTGTAGGGCTGGAGGAGGTTACAGAGATAGGGAGGGTTGTAGGGCTGGAGGAGGTTACAGAGATAGGGAGGGTTGTAGGGGCTGGAGGAGGTTACAGAGATAGGGAGGGTTGTAGGGGCTGGAGGAGGTTACAGAGATAGGGAGGGTTGTAGGGGCTGGAGGAGGTTACAGAGATAGGGAGGGTTGTAGGGGCTGGAGGAGGTTACAGAGATAGGGAGGGTTGTAGGGGCTGGAGGAGGTTACAGAGATAGGGAGGGTTGTAGGGGCTGGAGGAGGTTACAGAGATAGGGAGGGTTGTAGGGGCTGGAGGAGGTTACAGAGATAGGGAGGGTTGTAGGGGCTGGAGGAGGTTACAGAGATAGGGAGGGTTGTAGGGGCTGGAGGAGGTTACAGAGATAGGGAGGGTTGTAGGGCTGGAGGAGGTTACAGAGATAGGGAGGGTTGTAGGGGCTGGAGGAGGTTACAGAGATAGGGAGGGTTGTAGGGGCTGGAGGAGGTTACAGAGATAGGGAGGGTTGTAGGGGCTGGAGGAGGTTACAGAGATAGGGAGGGTTGTAGGGGCTGGAGGAGGTTACAGAGATAGGGAGGGTTGTAGGGGCTGGAGGAGGTTACAGAGATAGGGAGGGTTGTAGGGGCTGGAGGAGGTTACAGAGATAGGGAGGGTTGTAGGGGCTGGAGGAGGTTACAGAGATAGGGAGGGTTGTAGGGGCTGGAGGAGGTTACAGAGATAGGGAGGGTTGTAGGGGCTGGAGGAGGTTACAGAGATAGGGAGGGTTGTAGGGGCTGGAGGAGGTTACAGAGATAGGGAGGGTTGTAGGGGCTGGAGGAGGTTACAGAGATAGGGAGGGTTGTAGGGGCTGGAGGAGGTTACAGAGATAGGGAGGGTTGTAGGGGCTGGAGGAGGTTACAGAGATAGGGAGGGTTGTAGGGGCTGGAGGAGGTTACAGAGATAGGGAGGGTTGTAGGGGCTGGAGGAGGTTACAGAGATAGGGAGGGTTGTAGGGGCTGGAGGAGGTTACAGAGATAGGGAGGGTTGTAGGGGCTGGAGGAGGTTACAGAGATAGGGAGGGTTGTAGGGGCTGGAGGAGGTTACAGAGATAGGGAGGGTTGTAGGGGCTGGAGGAGGTTACAGAGATAGGGAGGGTTGTAGGGGCTGGAGGAGGTTACAGAGATAGGGAGGGTTGTAGGGGCTGGAGGAGGTTACAGAGATAGGGAGTGTTGTAGGGGCTGGAGGAGGTTACAGAGATAGGGAGGGTTGTAGGGGCTGGAGGAGGTTACAGAGATAGGGAGGGTTGTAGGGGCTGGAGGAGGTTACAGAGATAGGGAGGGTTGTAGGGGCTGGAGGAGGTTACAGAGATAGGGAGGGTTGTAGGGGCTGGAGGAGGTTACAGAGATAGGGAGGGTTGTAGGGGCTGGAGGAGGTTACAGAGATAGGGAGGGTTGTAGGGGCTGGAGGAGGTTACAGAGATAGGGAGGGTTGTAGGGGCTGGAGGAGGTTACAGAGATAGGGAGGGTTGTAGGGGCTGGAGGAGGTTACAGAGATAGGGAGGGTTGTAGGGCTGGAGGAGGTTACAGAGATAGGGAGGGTTGTAGGGGCTGGAGGAGGTTACAGAGATAGGGAGGGTTGTAGGGCTGGAGGAGGTTACAGAGATAGGGAGGGTTGTAGGGCTGGAGGAGGTTACAGAGATAGGGAGGGTTGTAGGGCTGGAGGAGGTTACAGAGATAGGGAGGGTTGTAGGGGCTGGAGGAGGTTACAGAGATAGGGAGGGTTGTAGGGGCTGGAGGAGGTTACAGAGATAGGGAGGGTTGTAGGGGCTGGAGGAGCTTACAGAGATAGGGAGGGTTGTAGGGGCTGGAGGAGGTTACAGAGATAGGGAGGGTTGTAGGGGCTGGAGGAGGTTACAGAGATAGGGAGGGTTGTAGGGGCTGGAGGAGGTTACAGAGATAGGGAGGGTTGTAGGGGCTGGAGGAGGTTACAGAGATAGGGAGGGTTGTAGGGGCTGGAGGAGGTTACAGAGATAGGGAGGGTTGTAGGGGCTGGAGGAGGTTACAGAGATAGGGAGGGTTGTAGGGGCTGGAGGAGGTTACAGAGATAGGGAGGGTTGTAGGGCTGGAGGAGGTTACAGAGATAGGGAGGGTTGTAGGGCTGGAGGAGGTTACAGAGATAGGGAGGGTTGTAGGGCTGGAGGAGCTTACAGAGATAGGGAGGGTTGTAGGGGCTGGAGGAGGTTACAGAGATAGGAAGGGTTGTAGGGCTGGAGGAGGTTACAGAGATAGGGAGGGTTGTAGGGCTGGAGGAGGTTACAGAGATAGGGAGGGTTGTCGGGCTGGAGGAGCTTACAGAGATAGGGAGGGTTGTAGAGCTGGAGGGGGTTACAGAGATAGGGAGGGTTGTAGTGGCAGGAGGAGGTTACAGAGATAGGGAAGGTTGTGGGCTGGGGGAGGTTACAGAGATAGGGAGGGTTGTAGGGCTGGAGGAGGTTACAGAGATAGGGAGGGTTGTAGGGGCTGGAGGAGGTTACAGAGATAGGGAGGGTTGTAGGGGCTGGAGGAGGTTACGGAGATAGGGAGGGGGAGGCGAGACCATGGAGGGATTTTGAACCCGAGGCTGGAGAATTTTAATATTGAGGCCTTGCCGGACCAGGAGACAGTGTAGCTCAGTGAGCACTGGGTTGATGGGTGAACAGGACTTGGTGCGACTTAGGATATGGTCAGCAGAGCTTTGGGTGAACTGTTGGTAGCACCCTTGCCTCCGAATCGGTAGGTTGTGAGTTCCTGTCTTGAAATCATAAAGCTAGGCTGACGCTCCAGTGCAGTACTGAGGGAGTGCTGCACTGTCGGAGGTGCCGTCTTTCGGATGAGACGTTAAACCGAGGCCCCTTCTGCTCTCTCAAGTGGACGTAAAAGATCCCACGGCCACTATTTCGAAGAAGAGCAGTGGAGTTATCCCCGGTGTCCTGGCCAGTATTTATCCCTCAATCAATATCACTAGAAACAGATTATCTGGTAATTATCACATTGCTTTTTGTGGGAGCATGCTGTGTGCATATTGTTGCCGCATTTCCCACATTACAACAGTGACTACACTTCAAAAAAGTACATCATTGGCTGTAAAGCGCTTTGAGACGTCCGGTGGTCATGAAAGGCGCTATATCAATGCAAGTCTTTCTTTCATTATCGGAGGGGCAGTAGTGAGGGAGTGCTGCACTGTCGGAGGGGCAGTACTGAGGGAGCGCTGCACTGTCGGAGGGGCAGTACTGAGGGAGCGCCGCACTGTCGGAGGGGCAGTACTGAGGGAGCGCGGCACTGTCGGAGGGGCAGTACTGAGGGAGCGCTGCACTGTCGCAGGGGCAGTACTGAGGGAGCGCTGCACTGTCGGAGGGGCGGTACTGAGGGAGTGCTGCACTGTCGGAGGGGCAGTACTGAGGGAGCGCTGCACTGTCGGAGGGACAGTACTGAGGGAGCACTGCACTGTCGGAGGGACAGTACTGAGGGAGTGCTGCACTGTCGGAGGGGCAGTACTGAGGGAGCGCTGCACTGTCGGAGGGGCGGTACTGAGGGAGTGCTGCACTGTCGGAGGGGCAGTACTGAGGGAGCGCTGCACTGTCGGAGGGACAGTACTGAGGGAGCACTGCACTGTCGGAGGGACAGTACTGAGGGAGTGCTGCACTGTCGGAGGGGCAGTACTGAGGGAGCGCTGCACTGTCGGAGGGAGAGTACTGAGGGAGCGCTGCACTGTCGGAGGGGCAGTACTGAGGGAGCGCTGCACTGTCGGAGGGGCAGTACTGAGGGAGCGCTGCACTGTCGGAGGGAGAGTACTGAGGGAGCGCTGCACTGTCGGAGGGACAGTACTGAGGGAGCGCCGCACTGTTGGAGGGACAGTACTGAGGGAGCGCCGCACTGTCGGAGGGACAGTACTGAGGGATAGCTCCACTGTCGGAGGGTCAGTACTGAGGGAGCGCCGCACTGTCGGAGGGACAGTACTGAGGGAGCGCTGCACTGTCGGAGGGTCAGTACTGAGGGAGCGCCGTACTGTCGGAGGGACAGTACTGAGGGAGCGCTGCACTGTCGGAGGGGCAGTACTGAGGGAGCGCCGCACTGTCGGAGGGGCAGTACTGAGGGAGCGCTGCACTGTCGGAGGGGCAATACTGAGGGAGCGCTGCACTGTCGGAGGGTCAGTACTGAGGGAGCACAACACTGTCCGAGGGGCAGTACTGAGGGAGCACAACACTGTCCGAGGGGCAGTACTGAGGGAGCGCTGCACTGTCGGAGGGGCAGTACTGAGGGAGCGCCGCACTGTCAGAGGGGCAGTACTGAGGGAGCGCTGCACTGTCGGAGGGGCAGTACTGAGGGAGTGCTGCACTGTCGGAGGTGCCGTCTTTTGGCTGAGATGTTGAAACAAGGCCCCGTCTGCCCTTTTAAAAGATCCCACGGCCACTATTTCAAAGAAGAGCAGGGGGGAGTTATCCCCGGTGTCCTGGGGCCAACATTAATCCCTCAATCAACATCACTAAAACAGATTATCCGGTCATTTATCACATTGCTGTGTGTGGGAACTTGCTGTGCGCAAATTGGCTGCCGCGTTTCCTACAGTGACTACACTTCAAAAAGTACTTTATTGGCTGTAAAGGGCTTTGGGATGTTCTGAGCTCATGGACGGTGCTCTATTAATGCAAGTCTTTCTTTCTATCTATTGAGCAGGTGGCTGTATCTACCATGAGGCGGCTCTGAGGCGGTTGCTGGTTGTCCACTGTTTGCGAGGAAGGTTTGATCCTTCAGGCTGTACCGTGAGGTCCGCTATAAGGAATCCGTTCGGTATGTCGCAGTTCTTCCAAGCATTTCGCCATCACAGCCTCGAGGGGAGATCGCTGAAGGGCTTCGGCAAAGGCCCAAAAACGGCCTCCTCGATTTGGTGCTGGGTTGGTCGAGTCGGCCCAGATCGGCATGTCTTTGCTGGCCTCGTATTCTCTGGAGACTACTACTTTGGGACTCTACTCATTGGAGTTCAGAAGAGTGAGAGGCGATCTTATTGAAACATCTAAGATTGTGAAGGGGCTTGATCGGGTGGATGCGGTGAGGATGTTCCCGATGATGGGTGAAACTAGAACTAGGGGACATAATCTTAGAATAAGGGGCTGCTCTTTCAAAACTGAGATGAGGAGAAACTTCTTCACCCAGAGGGTAGTGGGTCTGTGGAATTTGCTGCCCCAGGAAGCTGTGGAAGCTACATCATTAAATAAATTTAAAACAGAAATAGACAGTTTCCTAGAAGTAAAGGGAATTAGGGGTTACGGGGAGCGGGCAGGAAATTGGACATGAGGCTGAGTTCGGATCGGTCAGGGTCCTGTGGGTGGTGGAGCGGGCCCAGAGGCTGAGTGGCCGGGTCCTGCTCCTACTTCTTTTGTTCTTTAGATTTGAGGTTAGGATCAGATCAGCCATGATCTTATTGAATGGCGGAGATAGCTCGAAGGGCCGATTGGCCTACTCCTGCTCCTATTTCTTATGTTCTTATGTAGACTGCATACTCGCGGCATAGGTGCGGTGGTGCAATGTTTGCAAGGATGGGATAGCCAAGTTCTTGGTAGTCGATGAAAGCGTACCGGGATAGACAATCGAATGTGTGTTGCGCGGTAGGAGATTATAATCCAGAGGGAAGAGGTGAAGGGATAATTTTAGAGAGACAGTCCCTTCACCCTCTGGGACACATAATTCTCAAATTACTCAGGATAAATGGGTTCGGCCATTTAGGACTGAGATGAGGAGAAATGTCTTCACTCAGAGGGTGGTGAATCTTTGGAATTCTCTACCCCGAGAGGGCTGTGGAGGCTCAGTCGTTGAGTATATTCTAGACAGAGATCGATTGATTTTTGAATATTAAGGGAATCAAGGGATAGGGAGATCGGGCGGGAAAGTGGAGTTGAGGTCGATGATCAGCCATGATCTCATTGACTGGCGGAGCAGGCTCGAGGGGCTCCTATTTCTTATGTTCTTATGTCCTGATCCAACAACAGAAAGTCTCACGACTGCCCCTTGACATTCAATGGTATTACCATCGTCAAATCACGGTCTACATTATCTCATAGAAACATAGAAGATAGGAGCAGGAGCAGGCCATTCGGCCCCTCTAGCCTACTCCGCCATTCAATGCGATCATGGCTGATCATCCAAATTCAGTACCCTGTCCCTGCCTTCTGCCTATATCCCTTGATACCTTTAGCCTTAAGAAATATATCCAACTCCTTCTTGAATATATTTAATGAATTGGCCTCCACTGCCTTCTGTGGTAGAGAATTCCACAGGTTCACCACCCTCTGGGTGAAGAAATTCCTCCTCATTTCTGTCCTAAATGGCTTACCCCTTATCCTTAGACTGTGACCCCTGGTTCTGGACTCCCCGACCATCGAGAACATCCTTCCTGCATCTAGTCTGTCCAGACCTGTCAGAATTTTATAAGTTTCAATGAGATCCCCTCTCATTCTTCTAAACTCCAGCGAGTATCAGCCCAATCGACCCAATCTCTCTTCATACGTCAATCCTGCCATCCCAGGTATCAGCCTTGTGAATCTTCGCTGAACTCCTTCCATGGCAAGAACATCCTTCCTCAGATAAGGTGACCAAAACTGCACACAGTACTCAAGGTGTGCTCTCACCAAGGCCCTGTACAACTGCAGCAGGACATCCTTGCTCCTGTACTCAAACCTCTTGTTCCCTTTAGAATCCTAAAATCAGCAATCATATGATGTCTCAACCTTCGTTTTTCCAACGAGCCCAATTTACATCAACGCTCCTCCTAACCCAATCGCTCCATTCCCGCAATCATTCTGGTTGCTCACCTCTGAAGCACGAGTTCTACCTATCAAATCGGGGAAGGGAAGGTTGAAGATTTCCAGTGGTGGAGAGCTTTGGGAACCATAAGTCCTAAGTTAATTCTTCCACCCAAACATGTTACACTTGCCATGTGAAAGAGAGACTATTATTTATACAGCGCCTTTCACGATCTAAGGAAGCCCAAAGCACTTCAAAGCCAGTGAAGTGTAGTCACTGTTCTAAGGTAGGAAACGCGGCAGGCACTTAAGGCACAGCAAGATCCCACAAACAGCAATGCGATAAATGATCAGATTGACCCTATTTTTAGTGATGTTAGTTCAGGAATAAATATTGGGCCCAAGATACCAGGGAGAATTCCAGAGCTCTTCTTTGAAATAGTGGAAATCTTTACGCCACCTGAGAGGGTCTCGGGTTTAACGTCTCATCCGAAAGACAAAACCTCCCACAGTGCAGTGCTCCCGCATTACTGCCCCTCCGACAGTGCAGCGCTCCCTCAGCACTGCCCATCTGACAGCGCAGCGCTCCCTCAGTACTGACCCTCCAACAGTGCGGCGCTCCCTCAGTACTGCCCCTCCGACAGTGCAGCGCTCCCGCAGTACCGCCCCTCCGACAGTGCAGCGCTCCTTCAGTACTGCCCCTCCGACAGTGTGGCGCTCCCTCAGTACTGAACCTCCAACAGTGCGGCGCTCCCTCAGTACTGCCCCTCCGACAGTGCAGCGCTCCCTCAGTACTGCCCCCTCCAACAGTGCAGCGCTCCCTCAGTACTGCCCCTCCAACAGTGCAGCGCTCCCTCAGTACTGCCCCTCCAACAGTGCAGCGTTCCCTCAGTACTGCCCCTCCGACAGTGCAGCGCTCCCTCAGTACTGCCCCCTCCGACAGTGCAGCGCTCCCTCAGTACTGCCCCTCCAACAGTGCAGCGCTCCCTCAGTACTGCCCCTCCAACAGTGCAGCGTTCCCTCAGTACTGCCCCTCCGACAGTGCAGCGCTCCCTCAGTACTGCCCCCTCCGACAGTGCAGCACTCCCTCAGTACTGCCCATCCAACAGTGCAGCACTCCAGCAGTACTGCCCCTCCGACAGTGCAGTGCTCCCTCAGTACTGCCCCTCCAACAGTGCAGCGCTCCCTCAGTACTGCCCCTCCAACAGTGCAGCGTTCCCTCAGTACTGCCCCTCCCACAGTGCAGTGCTCCCTCAGTACTGCCCATCCAACAGTGCAGTGCTCCCTCAGTACTGCCCCTCCGACAGTGCAGCGCTCCCTCAGTACTGCCCCTCCGACAGTGCAGTGCTCCCTCAGTACTGCCCCTCCGACAGTGCAGTGCTCCCTCAGTACTGCCCCTCCGACAGTGCAGTGCTCCCTCAGTACTGCCCATCCAACAGTGCAGCGCTCCATCAGTACCGCCCCTCCAACAGTGCAGTGGTCCCTCAGTACTGACACAGGGGAGTGTTGGCCTGGATGATGAGGGTGCAGTCTCTGGAGTGGGGGCTTGAACCCATGACATTGTGTTTTGTCTCAAATTATTCATCTCGTCCCCTGGAACTTTCCTTTGCTTTGACGCAGTATTACAATATATTTGCAGTACAGAAACAGACCTTTTGTGCCAACTGGTCGATGCGGTGTTCATGCTCCACATGAGCCTCCTCCCACCCCTTTCATCTCACCCATCCGCATAACCCTCTATTCCTTTCTCCCTCATGTGTTTATCGAGCTTCCGCTTAAATGCAGCTAAGCTTTTTGCCTCAACCACTCCCTGTGGTAGCGAGTTCCACATTCTCACCACTCTCTGGGTAAAGATGTTTCTGCTGAATTCCCGATTCGATTTATTAGTGATTATCTTAAATTTATGTTGACCCTAAGTTCTGCTCTCGCCCTCAGGTAGATTAATCTTCTCCACCTCTACCTTATTGAACCCATTTCATAATTGTAAAGAGCTCTATCAGTTCACCCCTCAGCCTTATCTTTTCGATAGAAAACAGCCCCAGCCTGCTCAGTCTTTCCTGATTGGTATAAACTCTCAGTTCTGCTGTCATCCTTGTGAATATTTTTTTGCACCTTCTCTAATATCCTTTCTATAATATGGAGACCAGAACTGTGCACAGTAACTCCAAGTGTGATATGGAGACCAGAACTGTGCACAGTGCTCCAAGTGTGATATGGAGACCAGAACTGTGCAGAGTACTCCCAGTGTGATATGGAGACCAGAACTGTGCACAGTAACTCCCAGTGTGATATGGAGACCAGAACTGTGCACAGTAACTCCAAGTGTGATATGGAGACCAGAACTGTGCACAGTAACTCCAAGTGTGATATGGAGACCAGAACTGTGCACAGTAACTCCAAGTGTGATATGGAGACCAGAACTGTGCACAGTGCTCCAAGTGTGATATGGAGACCAGAACTGTGCACAGTAACTCCAAGTGTGATATGGAGACCAGAACTGTGCACAATGCTCCAAGTGTGATATGGAGACCAGAACTGTGCACAGTAACTCCAAGTGTGATATGGAGACCAGAACTGTGCACAGTAACTGCAAGTGTGATATGGAGACCAGAACTGTGCACAGTAACTCCAAGTGTGATATGGAGACCAGAACTGTGCACAGTAACTCCAAGTGTGATATGGAGACCAGAACTGTGCACAGTAACTCCAAGTGTGATATGGAGACCAGAACTGTGCACAGTGCTCCAAGTGTGATATGGAGACCAGAACTGTGCACAGTAACTCCAAGTGTGATATGGAGACCAGAACTGTGCACAATGCTCCAAGTGTGATATGGAGACCAGAACTGTGCACAGTAACTCCAAGTGTGATATGGAGACCAGAACTGTGCACAGTAACTGCAAGTGTGATATGGAGACCAGAACTGTGCACAGTAACTCCAAGTGTGATATGGAGACCAGAACTGTGCACAGTAACTCCAAGTGTGATATGGAGACCAGAACTGTGCACAGTAACTGCAAGTGTGATATGCAGACCAGAACTGTGCACAGTGCTCCAAGTGTGATATGGAGATCAGAACTGTGCACAGTACTCCAAGTGTAATATGGAGACCAGAACTGTGCACAGTAACTGCAAGTGTGATATGGAGACCAGAACTGTGCACAGTAACTGCAAGTGTGATATGGAGACCAGAACTGTGCACAGTGCTCCAAGTGTGATATGGAGATCAGAACTGTGCACAGTACTCCAAGTGTAATATGTGGACCAGAACTGTGCACAGTAACTCCAAGTGTCATGTGGAGACCAGAACTGTGCACAGTACTCCAAGTGTGATATGGAGACCAGAACTGTGCACAGTGCTCCAAGTGTGATATGGAGACCAGAACTGTGCACAGTAACTCCAAGTGTGATATGGAGACCAGAACTGTGCACAGTGCTCCAAGTGTGATATGGAGACCAGAACTGTGCACAGTAACTCAAAGTGTGCTATGGAGACCAGAACTGTGCACAGCGCTCCAAGTGTGCTATGGAGACCAGAACTGTGCACAGTGCTCCAAGTGTGATATGGAGACCAGAACTGTGCACAGTGCTCCAAGTGTGATATGGAGACCAGAACTGTGCACAGTGCTCCAAGTGTGATATGGAGACCAGAACTGTGCACAGTACTCCCAGTGTGATATGGAGATCAGAACTGTGCACAGTAACTCCAAGTGTGATATGGAGACCAGAACTGTGACCAAATATGGTCTAACCAAGGTTCTATACAAGTTTAACATCACTTCTCTGCTTTTCAATTCTATCCCTCTAGAAATGAACCCCAGTGCTTTGCTTACTATTTTTATAGCCTTAACCTGCATCGCAAAGTTTAGTCTCTGTACCCCTAGATCCCTTCTGCCCCTCTACCCCATTTAGACACTTACTATCTTCGCACTGTGTGGCCTCCTTATTCCTCCTACCAAAATGTACCACCACAAACTTCGCTTTATTGAAGCTCACTTGCCAATTACACGCCCAATCTGGAAGTTCATTAATGTCTCATTCGGATGAGACGTTAAACCGAGGCCCCGTCTGCCCCCTCAGGTGGACGTAAAAGATCCCACGGCCACTATTTCGAAGAGGAGTTCTCCCCGGTGACCTGAGGCCCAATATTTATATCTCTATCAACAGATTATCTGGTCGTTATCACATTGCTGTTTCTGGGAGCTTGCTGAGCGCAGGTTGCTTGACGCGTTTTCTACATTACAACAGTGACCACATAGAAACATAGAAGATAGGGGCAGGAGTAGGCCATTCGGCCCCTCGAGCCTGCTCCGCCATTCGATGAGATCATGGCTGATCATCCAAACTCAGTACCCTGTACCTGCCTTCTCCCCATATCCCTTGATCCCGTTAACCTTAAGAAATCTGTCTAAGTCATTCTTGAATATATTTAATGAATTGGCCTCAACTACCTTCTGTGGTAGAGAATTCCACAGGTTCACCACTCTCTGGGTGAAGAAATTCCTCCTCATTTCTGTCCTAAATGGCTTCCCCCTTATCCTTAGATTATGACCCCTGGTTCTGGACACTCCGACCATCGGGAACATTCTTCCTGCATCTAGTTTGTCCAGACCTGTCAGAATTTTATTTGTTTCGATGAGATCCCCTTTCATTCTTCTATACTCCAGCGAGTATAAGCCCAATCGACCCAATCTCTCCTCATATGTCATTCCTGCCATCCCAGGCATCAGCCTTGTGAATCTTCGCTGAACTCCTTCCATGGCAAGAACCTCCTTCCTCAGATAAGGCGACCAAAACTGCACACAGTACTCAAGGTGTGGTCTCACCAAGGCCCTGTACAACTGCAGCAAGACATCCCTGTCCCTATACTCAAACCCTTTCGCTATGAAGGCCAACATACCATTTGCCTTCTTCACCGCCTGCTGCACCTCCTCCAGCCCCTACAACCACGCTTCAAAAAAGTACTTCATTGGCTGTCAATCGCTTTGGGACGTCCTGAGGTTGTGATAGGCATGATATAAATGCAAGTCTTTCTTTATTCTTTTCCTGTATTTTGTCACTGTATTTACTGTAACCCCCCCGCCCCACACACAATTTGGTGTTGTCTGAAAATTTTGAAATTGTGCTTCCGATTCCAGAGTCCAATTCATTTATGCAAATGGTGAACAACAGTGGCAGCAGCACCGATCCTTGTGGAACGCCTCCCGCCAGTCTCAGTAACATTTAATAAAAACAACAGAAATTTGCATTGATATAGCGCCTTCAACGTAGCAAACCGTCCCACGGCACGCAACAGGAGCAATAAAAATTTGGGGCCGAACCACCGACAGACAGATATTAGGGCAGATGACAAAAAGCTTAGTCAAAGAGGTAGTTTGATACTTGGGGAAAGAGGTAGTAAGACAGAGAGATTTATCGAGGGGAATTCCAGAGCTCAGGGCCCAGGCAGCTGAAGGCACGGCCGCCAATGGCTGAGCGATGGAAATTGGGGGATGAGCAAGAGGCCAGAATTGGAGTGGCGTGGAGATCTGGGAGGGGTGTAGGATTGGAAGAGGTTACAGAGATAGGGAGGGTTGTAGGATTGGAAGAGGTTACAGAGATGGGGAGGGTTGTAGGGGCTGGAGGAGGTTACAGAGATAGGAAGGGTTGTAGGGCTGGAGGAGGTTCCAGAGATAGGGAGGTTTGTAGGGGCTGAAGGAGGTTACTGAGATAGGGAGGGTTGTAGGGGCTGGAGGAGGTTACAGAGATAGGGAGGGTTCTGGGCTGGAGGAGGTCCCAGAGAAAGGGAGGGTTGTAGGGGCTGGAGAGGTTACAGAGCTTGGGAGGATTGTAGGGGCTGGAGGAGGTTACAGAGATAGGGATGGTTGTAGGGCCGGAGGAAGTTACAGAGCGAGGGAGTGTTGTAGGGGATGGAGGAGGTTACACAGATAGGGAGGGTTGTAGGGCCGGAGGAGTTTACAGAGATAGGGAGAGTTGTAGGGGGCTGGAGGAGGTTACAGAGATAGGGTGGGTTGTAGGGTCTGGAGGATGTTACTGAGATAGGGAGGGTTGTAGGGCCGGAGGAGTTTACAGAGATAGGGAGAGTTGTAGGGCTGGAGGAGGTTACAGAGATAGGGAGGGTTGTAGGGCTGGAGGAGGTTACAGAGATAGGGAGGATTAAAGGATCTGGAGGATGTTACAGAGATAGGGAGGTTTGTAGGGGCTGGAGGACGTTACAGAGATAGGGAGGGTTGTAGGGCTGGAGGAGGTTACAGAGATAGGGAATGTTGTAGTGTCTGGAGGAGGTTACAGATATCGGGAGGGTTGTAGGGCTGGAGGAGGTTACAGAGATAGGGAGCGTTTTAGGGGCTGGAAAAGGTTACAAAGATAGGGAGGGTTGTAGGGCTGGATGAGATAACAGAGATAGGGAGGGTTGTAGGTGCTGGAGGAGGTTACAGAGATAGGGAGGGTTGAAGGGGGTGGAGGAGGTTACAAAGATAGGGAGTGTTGTAGGGTCTGGAGGAGGTTGCAGAGATAGGGAGGGTTGTAGGGCTGCAGGAGGTTACAGAGATAGGGAATGTTGTAGGGTCTGGAGGAGGTTACAGAGATAGGGAGGGTTGTCGGGCTTGAGGAGGTTACAGAGATATGGGAAGGTTGACGGGCTGGAGGAGGTTACAGAGATATGGGAAGGTTGTAGGGCTGGAGGAGGTTACAGAGATAGGGAGGGTTTTAGGGGCTGGAGGGGGTTACAAAGATAGGGAGGGTTGTAGTGCTGGAGGAGGTTACAGAGATAGGGAGGGTTGTAGGGACTGGAGGAGATTACACAGATAGGGAGGGTTGTAGGGCTGGAGGAGGTTACAAAGATAGGGAGGGTTTTAGGGGCTGCAGGGGGTTACAAAGATAGGGAGGGTTGTATTGCTGGAGGAGGTTACAGAGATAGGGAGGGATGTAGGGGCTGGAGGAGGTTACAAAGATAGGGAGGGTTGTAGGGGCTGGAGGAGGTTACAAAGATACGGAGTGTTGTACGGGCTGGAGGAGGGTACAGAGATAGGGAGGGTTGTAGGGCTGGAGGAGGTTACAGAGATAGGGAGGGTTGTAGGTGCTGGAGGAGATTACACAGATAGGGAGGGTTGTAGGGCTGGAGGAGGTTACAGAGATAGGGAGGGTTTTAGGGGCTGGAGGGGGTTACAAAGATAGGGAGGGTTGTATTGCTGGAGGAGGTTACAGAGATAGGGAGGGTTGTAGGGGCTGGAGGAGGTTACAAAGATAGGGAGGGTTGTAGGGGCTGGAGGAGGTTACAAAGATAGGGAGGGTTGTAGGGGCTGGAGGAGGTTACAAAGATACGGAGTGTTGTAGGGGCTGGAGGAGGGTACAGAGATAGGGAGGGTTGTAGGGCTGGAGGAAGTTACAGAGATAGGGAGGGTTTTAGGGGCTGGAGGGGGTTACAAAGATAGGGAGGGTTGTATTGCTGGAGGAGGTTACAGAGATAGGGAGGGTTGTAGGTCTGGAGGAGGTTGCAAAGATAGGGAGGATTGTCGGGCTGGAGGTTGTTACAGAGATAGGGAGAGTTGTAGGGCTGGAGGAGGTTACAGAGATTGGGAGGGTTGTAGGGGATGGAGGAGGTTACAGAGAAAGGGAGGGTTGTAGGGGCTGGAGGAGGTTACAGAGATAGGGAGGGTTGTAGGGGCTGGAGGAGGTTACAGAGATAGGGAGGGTTGTAGTGGCTGGAGGAGGTTACAGAGATAGGGAGGGTTGTAGGGCTGGAGGAGGTTACAGAGATAGGGAGTGTTGTAGGGGCTGGAGGAGGTTACAGAGATAGGGAGTGTTGTAGGGCTGGAGGAGGTTACAGAGATAGGGAGGGTTGTAGGGCTGGAGGAAGTTACAGAGATAGGGAGGGTTGTAGGGCTGGAGGATGTTACAGAGATAGGGAGGGTTGTAGGGCTGGAGGAGGTTACAGAGATAGGGAGGGTTGTAGGGGCTGGAGGAGGTTACAGAGATAGGGAGGGTTGTAGTGCTGGAGGAGGTTACAGAGATAGGGAGTGTTGTAGGGCTGGAGGAGGTTACAGAGATAGGGAGGGTTGTAGGGCTGGAGGAGGTTACAGAGATAGGGAGGGTTGTAGGGCTGGAGGAGGTTACAGAGATAGGGAGGGTTGTAGGGCTGGAGGAGGTTACAGAGATAGGGAGGGTTGTAGGGCTGGAGGAGGTTACAAAGATCGGGAGGGTTGTAGTGCTGGAGGAGGTTACAGATATAGGGAGGGTTTTAGGGGCTGGAGGAGATTACAAAGATAGGGAGGGTTGTAGTGCTGGAGCAGGTTACAGAGATAGGGAGGGTTGTAGGGGCTGGAGAAGGTTACAAAGGTACAGAGGGTTGTAGGGCTGGTGGAGATTACAGAGATAGGGAGGGTTGTAGGGGCTGGAGGAGGTTACAGAGATAGGGAGGGTTGTAGGGGCTGGAGGATGTGACAAAGTTAGGGAGTGTTGTAGGGTCTGGAGGAGTTTACAGAGATAGGGAGGGTTGTAGGGCTGCAGGAGGTTACAGAGATAGGGAGGGTTGTCGGGCTGGAGGAGGTTACAGAGATATGGGAAGGTTGTCGGGCTGGAGGAGGTTACAGAGATAGGGAGGGTTTTAGGGGCTGGAGGAGATTACAGAGATAGGGATGGTTGTAGGGCTGGAGGAGGTTACAGAGATAGGGAGGGTTTTAGGGGCTGGAGGGGGTTACAAAGATAGGGAGGGTTGTAGTGCTGGAGGAGGTTACAAAGATAGGGAGGGTTGTAGGGGCTGGAGGAGGTTACAAAGATAGGGAATGTTGTAGGGCTGGAGGAGATTACAGAGATAGGGAGGGTTGTAGGGGCTGGAGGAGGTTAGAGAGATAGGGAGGGTTGTAGGGGCTGGAGGAGGTTACAAAGATAGGGAGTGTTGTAGGGGCTGGAGGAGGGTACAGAGATAGGGAGGGTTGTAGGGCTGGAGGAAGTTACAGAGATAGGGAGGGTAGTAGGGTCTGGAGGATGTTACAGAGATAGGGTGGATTATAGGATCTGGAGGAGGTTACAGAGATAGGGAGGGTTGTAGGGGCTGGAGGAGGTTACAGAGATAGGGAGTGTTGTAGGGTCTGGAGTAGGTTACAGAGATAAGGAGGGTTGTATGGCTGGAGGATGTTACAGTGATCGGGAGTGTTATAGGGTCTGGAGGAGGTTACAGAGATAGGGAGGGTTGTCGGGCTGGAGGAGGTTACAGAGATAGGGAGGATTGTAGGGCTGGAGGAGGTTACAAAGATCGGGAGGGTTGTAGTGCTGGAGGAGGTAACAGATATAGGGAGGGATTTAGGGGCTGGAGGAGGTTACAAAGATAAGGAGGGTTGTAGTGCTGGAGCAGGTTACAGAGATAGGGAGGGTTGTAGGGGCTGGAGAAGGTTACAAAGATAGAGAGGGTTGTAGGGCTGGTGGAGATTACAGAGATAGGGAGGGTTGTAGGGGCTGGAGGACGTTACAGAGATAGGGAGGGTTGTAGGGGCTGGAGGATGTGACAAAGTTAGGGAGTGTTGTAGGGGCTGGAGGAGGTTACAGAGATAGGCAGGGATTTAGGGCTGGAGGAAGTTACAGAGATAGGGAGGTTCGTAGGGTCTGGAGGAGGTTACAGATTAGGGAGGGTTGTAGGGGCTGGATGAGGTTACAGAGATAGGGAGGGTTGTGGGGGCTGGAGGAGGTTACAGAGATAGGGAGGGTTGTAGGGGCTGGAGGAGGTTACAGAGATAGGGAGGGTTGTAGGGGCTGGAGGAGGTTACAGAGATCGGGAGGGTTGTCGGGGCTGGAGGAGGTTACAGAGATAGTGAAGGTTGTCGGGCTGGAGGAGGTTACAGAGATAGGGAGGGTTGTGGGGGCTGGAGGAATTTACAGAGATAGGGAGTGTTGTAGCGGCTGGAGGAGGTTACAGAGATAGTGAGGGTTGTAGGGGCTGGAGGAGGTTACAGAGATAGGGAGGGTTGTAGGGGCTGGAGGAGGTTACAGAGATAGGGAGGGTTGTAGGGGCTGGAGGAGGTTACAGAGATAGGGACGGTTGTAGGGGCTGGAGGAGGTTACAGAGATAGGGAGGGTTGTAGTGGCTGGAGGAGGTTACAAAGATAGGGAGGGTTGTCAGGTTGGAGGAGGTTACAGAGATAGGGAGGGTTGTTGGGCTGGAGGAGGTTACAGAGATAGGGAGAGTTGTAGGGGCTGGAGGAGGTTACAGAGATAGGGAGGGTTGTAGGGGCTGGAGGAGGTTACAGAGATAGGGAGGGTTGTAGGGGCTGGAGGAGGTTACAGAGATAGGGAGGGTTGTAGGGCTGGAGGAGGTTACAGAGATAGGGAGGAGCGGGGCCACGGAGTGATTTGCCAACAAGGATGGACAATTTTATAATCGAGGTGTTGCCGGACCGGGAGCCAGTGTCGGTCAGGTGAGCACAGGAGTGATGCGTGAACGGGACTCGGTGCGACTTAGGACACGGGGCAGCCGAGGTTTGGATGAGCTCATGTTTACGTCGGGTGGAGTGTGGGAGGCCGGCCAGGACAGCGTTGGAATAGTGAAGTCTAGAGGTAAGGAAAGGCACGGATGAGGGTTTGAGCAGCGGATGAGCTGAGGCAGGGGCAGAGACGGGCGATGTTACGGAGGCGGAATTAGGCGCTCTTGGTGATGGTACAGGAAATGTTGTCGGAAACTCATCTCCAGGTTTAACACGACAACCAGACTGGGAGAGCGAGGCACCCTGTTACGCTGGGATAGCCGAGAATCGTTCCCTCACCACCAAACCCCCCAACCCGGTCTCACCTGCCGCAATGGCGGAGAACATGGCGAAGATCATCCCCAGGCTGATTCGGGTCAGAGGGGTCGGCAGAAGGTTCCTCTTCACCAGGATGGGGTCAATCACCTTGTCCTTCAAGGGGATGAGTAGCAAAAGCATCACCGCATCAAACATGGTCAACCAGGCTGTGGGGAACTGTGGACAAACAGAGAGGTTACAGCCCAGGGTGGAGAAAAGGAGGCCATTCGGCCCATCGTGCCTGTGCCGGCTCCTTCAAAGAATTAATCCCAATTCATCCCAATCCCCCCCCAGCCCTTTCCCCGTAGCCCTGCAACTTTCTCCCCTTCAAGTATTTATCCAATTCCCCTTTTGAAAGTTACTATTGAATCTGCTTCCACCGCCCTTTCAGGCAGCGCATTCCAGATCACAACAACTCGCTGCGTAAAACAAATCTCTCCTCATCTCCCCCTCTGGTTCTTTTGCCGATTATCTTAAACTGTGTCCTCTGGTTACCGACCCTCTTGCCACTGGAAACAGTTTCTCCTTATTTACTATCAAAACCTTTCATGATTTTGAACACCTCGATTAAATCTCCTCTTAACCTTCTCTGCTCGAAGGAGAACAACCCCAGCTTCTCCAGTCTCTCCACGTAACTGAAGTCCCTCATCCCTGGTACCATTCTGGTAAATGCTTTATTAGAATGCTAGGTTTTATTAATAGAGGTATAGAGTACAAAAGCCAGAAAGTTATGCTAAACCTTTATAATACACAGGTTAGGCCTCAGCTGGAGTATTGTGTTTAATTCTGGGCACCGCACTTTAGGAAGGATGTCAAGGCCTTGGAGAGTGTGCGAGAGGAGATTGACCAGAATGGTACCGGGGATGAGGGATTTCAGTTACATGGAGAGACTGGAGAAGCTGGGATTGTTCTCCTTAGAGCAGAGAAGGTTAAGTGGAGATTTGATAGAGGCGTTCAAAATCATGATGAGTTCTGATAGAGTAAATAAGGAGAAACTGTTTCCAGTGGCAGGAGGATCGGTAACCAGCGGACCCAGATTTAAGATCATTGGCAAAAGAACTCGAGGTGACACAGGAGGAGAGATTTGTTTTACGCAGCGAGTTGTTGTGATCTGGAACGTGCTGCCTGAAAGGGCGGTGGAAGCAGATTCAATAGTAACTTTCAAAAGGGAATTGGATAAATACCTGAAGGGGAAACCATTTTCAGGAGCTGTGGGGAAAGAGCAGGGGGGAGTGGGAGCAGTTGGATAGTTCTATTAAAGAGCTGTTTTGCATGAGTCTCAGATTCCTACCAACCGTCTGGGAAGAGGTTAAGACCCCTTTTCACAAGTGACGCAGGCAGGAAGGGAGTACGGGGCCTATCAGAAAAGGCTTCTCAGTAATAATAATGCTTTACAGTAAAAATCCGTGGCTTCTCACAGTGGTGAGGTCGATGTGATTGTACATCAGGGCGTGACTGTAAGCCTGACAGATTACTTACATCCCCTTTCGCTCTTACTCAGCGCTGCTTTGAGAAAGGGGAATTTTAAACCGCAATAGAAATAAACTGATAGAACTCTCGCACTTACCACAACTTGCCTCCCCCTCGCTCGATTAACTGATGGGTTTTGACAGAATGAAAATTCATGTTCCATACTGGGTGAAAAGGGGACGATTTACTCCCGTCTGCTACTGTACGGCCAGTGTGTGTGTCTCAGTGTCAGCTCCTGTACAGCCCGTGTGTGTGTCTCAGTGTCAGCTCCTGTACAGCCCGTGTGTGTGTCTCAGTGTCAGCTCCTGTACAGCCCATGTGTGTGTCTCAGTGTCAGCTCCTGTACCGCCCGTGTGTGTCTCAGTGTCAGCTCCTGTACAGCCCGTGTGTGTCTCAGTGTCAGCTCCTGTACATGTACAGTACACAATGGGTAAAAGGGGAATGATTCACTGCAGCCTGGTATTGTACAGCCCGTGTGTGTCTCAATGTCAGCTCCTGTACAGCCCGTGTGTGTCTCAGTGTCAGCTCCTGTACATGTACAGTACACAGTGGATAAAAGGGGAATGATTCACTCCCGTCTGTAACTGTACGACCCGTGTGTGTCTCAGTGTCAGCTCCTGTACATGTACAACACACAGTGGGGAAAAGGGAACGATTCACTCCCGTCTGTAACTGTACGGCCCGTGTGTGTCTCAGTGTCAGCTCCTGTACGACCCGTGTGTGTCTCAGTGTCAGCTCCTGTACATGTACAACACACAGTGGGGAAAAGGGAACGATTCACTCCTGTCTGGTACTGTACGGCCCGTGTGTGCCTCAGTGTCAGCTCCTGTATATGTACAACACACAGCGGGTAAAAGAGAACGATTCACTCCTGTCTGTTACTGTACGGCCCATGTGTGTCTCAGTTTCAGCTCCTGTACATGTACAGTACACAGCGGGTAAAAGGGAACGATTCACTCCCGTCTGGTACTGTACGGCCCGTGTGTGTCTCACTGTCAGCTCCCGTACGGCCTGTGTGTGTCTCAGTGTCAGCTCCTGTACGGCCTGTGTGTGTCTCACTGTCAGCTCCTGTACATGTACAGTACACAGCGGGTAAAAGGCAAAGATTCAATCGCGTCTGGTACTGTATGGCCCGTGTGTGTCTCAGTGTCTGCTAATGTACGGCCCGTGTGTGTCTCAGTGTCAGCTCCTGTACGGCCCGTGTGTGTCTCAGTGTCAGCTCCTGTACGGCCCGTGTGTGTCTCAGTGTCAGCTCCTGTACATGTACAGTATACAGCGGGTAAAAGGCAACGATTCAATCACGTCTGGTACTGTACGGCCCGTGTTTGTCTCAGTGTCAGCTCCTGTACGGCCCATGTGTGTCTCAGCGTCAGCTCCTGTACGGCCCATGTGTGTCTCAGTGTCAGCTCCTGTACGGCCCATGTGTGTCTCAGTGTCAGCTCCTGTACAGCCCGTGTGTGTCTCAGTGTCAGCTCCTGTACGGCCCGTGTGTGTCTCAGTGTCAGCTCCTGTACATGTACAGTACACAATGGGTAAAAGGGGAATGATTCACTGCAGCCTGGTACTGTACGGGCCCGTGTGTGTCCCAGTGTCAGCTCCTGTACATGTATAGTACACAATGGGTAAAAGGGGAATGATTCACTGCAGCCTGGTATTGTACAGCCCGTGTGTGTGTCTCAGTGTCAGTTGCTGTAAACGTACAACACACAGCTGGTAAAAGGGGAATGATTCACTGCAATCTGGTATTGTACTGTGCTTGTGTGTCTCATAGGAACATCGATATCTTAGCTCCATTTACCTGCCTTGATTCCGTATCCCTTAATATCCTTGCCTAACAAAAATTCTATCAATCTCAGTTTTGACATTTTCAATTGACCCCCAGAATCCACAGCTTTTTGGGACAGGGAGTTCCAGATTTCCACCACCCTTTGTGTGAAGAAGTGTCTCCTTTAGATCTTCTTCTTCTTCTGAGGCAGTCCCTCGGATCCGAGAATGACTTGCTTCCACATTAAGAATGAGTTCTCAGGTGACTGATGAGTCCAATGCGGGACCTACAGTCTCTGTCACAGGTGGGGCAGACGGTGGTTGAAGGGGCGGGTGGGTGGGGCGCTTGGGTTGACGTGCGCTCCTTCCGCTGTTTGCGCTTGGCTTCCGCTTGCTCCCGGCGAAGAGACTCGAGGTGTTCGGCGCCTTCCCGGATGCTTCTTCTCCACTTTGTGTGGTCTTGGGCCAGGGATTCCCAGGTGTCGGTGGGGATGTTGTACTTTTTCAAGGAGGCTTTGAGGGTGTCCTTGAAGCGTTTCCTCTGCCCACCTGGGGCTCTCTTGCCGTGTCGGAGCTCCGAGCAGAGCGCTTGTTTTGGGAGTCTCGTATCGGGCATGCGAACGATGTGACCCATCCATCGGAGCTGATCGAGCGTGGTCAAAGCTTCAATGCTGGGGATGTTGGCCTGAGCGAGAACACTGACGTTGGTGCGCCCATCCTGCCAATGGATTTGTAGGATCTTGCGGAGGCAGCGTTGGTGGTACCTCTCCAGTGCTTTGAGGTGCCTGCTGTACATGGTCCATGTCTCTGAGGCATACAGCAGGGTGGGTATCACTGCTGCTCTGTAGACCATGAGCTTGGTGCTGGGTTTGAGGGCCTGGTCTTCAAACACTCTCTTCCTCAGGCGACCGAAGGCTGCACTGGCACACTGAAGACGGTGTTGGACTTCTTCATCGACGTCTGCCCTTTAGATTAACCCTGAACCTTCTATACTCGCGGGAATACAAGCCCAGTCTGTGCAACCTGTCCTCATAATTTAACCCTTTTAGCCCCGGTATCATTCGGGTGAATCTGCGCTGCTCCCCATCCAAGGCCAGTATACCCTTCCTGAGATGTGATTGAGGTAAGGAGTCAATTGAAAATGACAAATCTGAGATTGACAGACTTTTTGTTATGTTGTTCAAGGTATTAAAGGTTACAGAACCAAGGTGAGAAGATGGAGTTAAGATACAGATCAGCCATGATCTAACTGAATGGCAGGACAGGCTCGGGGGGCTGAATGGGCCTCCTCCTGTTCCTATGGTAACAGGCTCGAGGGGCTGAATGGGCCTCCTCCTGTTCCTGTGCAACAGGCTCGAGGGGACTGAATGGCCTCCTCCTGTTCCTGTGTAACAGGCTCGAGGAGCTGAATGGGCCTCCTCCTGTTCCTGTGTAACAGGATTGAGGGGACTGAATGGGCCTCCTCTTGTTCCTGTGTAACAGGCTCGAGGGGATGATTGGCCTCCTCCTGTTCCTAATGTAACAGGCTCGAGGGGCTGATTGACCTCCTCCTGTTCCTAATGTAACAGGATCGAGGGGCTGATTGGCCTCCTCCTGTTCCTAATGTAACTGGCTCGAGGGGCTGAATGGCCTCCTCCTGTTCCTGTGTAACAGACTCGAGGGGCTGAATGGCCTCCTCCTGTTCCTGTGTAACAGACTCGAGGGGCTGAATGGCCTCTTCCTGTTCCTAATGTAACAGGCTCGAGGGGCTGAATGGCCTCCTCCTGTTCCAGTGTAACAGGCTCGAGGGGCTGAATGGCCTCCTCCTGTTCCTGTGTAACAGGCTCGAGGGGTTGAATGGGCCTCCTCCTGTTCCAATGTAACAGGCTCGAGGGGCTGAATGGCCTCCTCCTGTTCCTGTGTAACAGGCTCGAGGGGCTGATTGGGCCTCCTCCTGTTCCTGTGTAACAGGCTCGAGGGGCTGAATGGCCTCCTCCTGTTCCTGTGTTACAGGCTCGAGGGGCTGAATGGGCCTCCTCCTGTTCCTGTGTAACAGGCTCGAGGGGCTGAATGGCCTCCTCCTGTTCCTGTTTAACAGGCTCGAGGGGCTGAATGGCCTCCTCCTGTTCCTGTGTAACAAGCTCGAGGGGTTGAATGGCCTCCTCCTGTTCCTGTGTAACAAGCTCGAGGGGCTGAATGGCCTCCTCCTGTTCCGAATGTAACAGGCGCGAGGGGCTGATTGGCCTCCTCCTGTTCCGAATGTAACAGGCTCGAGCGGATGAATGGCCTACTCCTGTTCCTGTGTAACAGGCTCGAGGGCTGAATGGGCCTGCTCATATACCTATGTAACAGGCTCGAGGGAGCTGAATGGTCCTCCTCCTGTTCCTGTGTAACAGGCTCGAGGGGCTGAATGGACTCCTCCTGTTCCGATGTAACAGGTTCGAGGGGATGAATGACCTCCTCCTGTTCTTATGTAACAGGTTCGAGGGGATGAATGACCTCCTCCTGTTCCTGTGTAACAGTCTCGAGGGGCTGAATGGGCCTCCTCCTGTTCCTGTGTAACAGGCTCGAGGGGCTGAATGGCCTCCTCCTGTTTCTGTGTAACAGTCTCGAGGGGCTGAATGGGCCTTCTCCTGTTTCTGTGTAACAGGCTCGAGGGGCTGAATGGCCTCCTCCTGTTCCTGTGTATCAGGCTCGAGGGGCTGAATGGCCTCCTCCTGTTCCTATGTAACAGGCTCGAGGGGCTGAATGGGCTAAATTACATTGAAAAGGAAAACAATTGCAGGGCTGTGGGGAAAGGGCAGTGGGAAGTGGGATTAATCGGAGAGCTCTATCGAAGAGCCGGCACAGGCACAATGGGCCGAATGACCTCCTTCTGCCGAGGTGTGATAAAGGGCAGTTAGAAAGATTAACTGTAATCACCTGGCAGTGTTCTCTGACTATATATGCTGTGCCTATATGCATCTCTTCACTTCACCTGACGAAGGAGCAGCGCTCCGAAAGCTTGTGATTTCAAATAAAGCTGTGGGACTCTAACCTGGTGTTGTGTGACGTCTCACTTTTGTCCCTCTGCGCGGTATCCTTGTCAGGTTCTACGATATTATGATGAGAACTCACCGTCTGCCGATTTTCCGTGCTGCTGCTTTGCGATCGATTCCCGAACAGTGCGGGGAGCTGGAGGTGGAGACTCTGCAACACGTAGGTGCTTTCCATCTGTAACTCGAACGAGACAGTCAGTTAATGCACAAAAAACAGCAGCTTCCACTGATACAGCACCGTTAACGTAGTAAAACGTCCCAAGGCGCTTCACAGGAGCGATTATCAAACACGAATTAACACCCAGCCACACAAGGCGATTGGGCCGGTGAATGGAGTTGAGGCAGAAGATCATAGAAACATAGAGGATAGGAGCAGGAGTAGGCCATTCGGCCCCTCGAGCCTGCTCCGCCATTCGATGAGATCATGGCTGATCATCCAAACTCAGTACCCTGTCCCTGCTTTCTCCCCATATCCCTTGATACCTTTAGCTTTAAGAAATATATCTAACTCATTCTTGAATATATTTAATGACTTGGCCTCAACTACCTTCTGTGGTAGAGAATTCCACAGGTTCACCACTCTCTGGGTGAAGAAATTCCTCCTCATTTCTGTCCTAAATGGCTTACCCCTTATCCTTAGATTATGACCCCTGGTTCTGGACTCTCCAACCATCGGGAACATTCTTCCTGCATCTAGTTTGTCCAGACCTGTCAGAATTTCATATATTTCGATGAGATCCCCTCTCGTTCTTCTATACTCCAGCGAGTATAAGCCCAATCGACCCAATCCCTCCTCATATGTCATTCCTACCATCCCAGGTATCAGCCTGGTGAATCTTCGCTGAACTCCTTCCATGGCAAGGACATCCTTCCTCAGATAAGGCGACCAAAACTGCACACAGTATTCAAGGTGTGGTCTCACCAAGGCCCTGTACAACTGCAGCAAGACATCCCTGTTCCTATACTCGAATCCTCTCGCTATGAACGCCAACATACCATTTGCCTTCTTCACCGCCTGCTGCACCTGCATACTTACCATCAGCAACTGGTGCACAAGGACACCCAGATCTCGTTGCACTTCCCCTTCTCCCAATCTATTGCCATTCAGATAATAGTCTGCTTTTCTGTTTTTGACACCAAAGTGGATAATCTCGCATTTATCCACGTTATCAGCCATGATCTTATTGAATGGCGGAGCAGGCTCGAAGGGCTGAATGGCCTAATCCTGCTCCTATTTCTTAGGTTCCTAAGGAGATATTAGGGCTGGTGACCCAAAGTTTGGTCACAGAGGCGGGCTTTAAGGAGGGTCTTAAAGGAGGAGAGAGAGAGGCGGAGAGGTTTAGGGAGGAGGAATTCCAGAGCTTAGAGCCCAGGCAGCTGAAGGCACGGCCGCCAGTGGTGGAGCGATAGACATCGAGGAGGATGCGCAAGAGGCCAGAATTGGAGGAGCGCAGAGATCTCGGGGGGTTGTGGGGTTGGAGGTGGTTGCTGAGATAGGGAGGGAGGGTTGCAGGGGCTGGAGGAGGTTACAGAGATAGGGAGGGTTGTAGGGCTGGAGGAGGTTACAGAGATAGGGAGGGTTGCAGGTGCTGGAGGAGGTTACAGAGATAGGGAGTGTTGTAGGGCTGGAGGAGGTTACAGAGATAGGGAGGGTTGTAGGGGCTGGAGGAGGTTACAAAGATAGGGAGGGTTGTAGGGGCTGGAGGAGGTTACAGAGATAGGGAGGGTTGTAGGGCTGGAGGAGGTTACAGAGATAGGGAGGGTTGTAGGGGCTGGAGGAGGTTACAAAGATAGGGAGGGTTGTAGGGCTGGAGGAGGTTACAGAGATAGGGAGGTTTATAGGGCTGGAGGAGGTTACAGAGATAGGGAGGATTGTAGGGTTGGAGGAGGTTACAGAGATAGGGAGGGTTGTAGGGTTGGAGGAGGTTACAGAGATAGGGAGGGTTGTAGGGTTAGAGGAGGTTACAGAGATAGGGAGGGTTGTAGGGGCTGGAGGAGGTTACAGAGATAGGGAGGGTTGTAGGGCTGGAGGAGGTTACAGAGATAGGGAGGGTTGTCGTGGCTGGAGGAGGTTACAGAGATAGGGAGGGTTGTTGGGCTGGAGGAGGTTACAGAGATAGGAAGTGTTGTAGGGGCTGGAGGAGGTTACAGAGATAGGGAGGGTTGTCGGGCTGGAGGAGGTTACAGAGATAGGGAGGGTTGTAGGGCTGGAGGAGGTTACAGAGATAGGGAGGATTGTAGGGGCTGGAGGAGGTTACAGAGATAGGGAGGGTTGTAGGGCTGGAGGAGGTTACAGAGATAGGGAGGGTTGTAGGGGGCTGGTGGAGGTTACAGAGATAGCGAGGGTTGTAGGGGCTGGAGGAGGTTACAGAGATAGGGAGGGTTGTAGGAGCTGGAGGAGGTTACAGAGATAGGGAGGGTTGTAGGGCTGGAGTAGGTTACAGAGATAGGGAGGGTTGTAGGGGCTGGAGGAGGTTACAGAGATAGGGAGGGTTGTAGGGCTGGAGGAGGTTACAGAGATAGGGAGCGTTGTAGGGCTGGAGGAGGTTACAGAGATAGGGAGGGTTGTAGGGCTGGAGGAGGTTACAGAGATAGGGTTGTAGGGCTGGAGGAGGTTTACAGGGAACGGTAGAGTAGTGGTAATGTTACTGGGCTAGTAATCCAGAAGCCTGGGCTAACAATCCGAGAAACGTGATACAAATCCCACGCTGGCAGCTGGGGAATTTAAATTCATTAAATAAAATCTGTAATGGAAATCTAGTATCAGTAATGGTATCCATGAAATTGTCGTAAAAACCCATCTGGTTCACTAACGTCCTTTAGGGAAATAAATCTGCCGTCCTTACCCGGGTTTGGCCTATTTGTGACTCCAGACCCACAGCAATGAGGTTGACTCTTAACTGCCCTCTGAAATGGCCTAAAAAGCCATTCAGTTGTAACAAACTGCTACAAGAAACAATAATAAGAATGAAACTGGACGGATCATCTGGTACGGACACGGCAACGGAACGCCCAGTCCACCCTGCAAAGTCCTCCTCACCAACATCTGGGGACTTGTGCCCAAATTGGGAGAGCGGTCCCACTGACTAGTTCAAGCAACAGCCTGTCATAGTCACACTCACAGAATCAGACCTTTCAGGCAATGTCCCAAACTCCTCCATCACCATCCCTGGGTATGTCCTGTCACACTGGCAGGACAGACCCACCAGGGGTGGCGGCACTGTGTGGTGCACAGTCGGGAAGGAGTGGCCCTGGGAGTCCTCAACATTGACTCCGGACCCCATGAAGTCTCAGGGCTTCAGGTTCAAGCATGGGCAAGGAAACCTCCTGCTGATTACCACCTACTGCTCTCCCTCAGCTGATGAATCAGTACTCCTCCATGTTGAACACCACTTGAAAGAAGCACTGAGAGTAGCAAGGGCACAGAATGTACACTGGGTGTGGGGGGCTTCAATGTCCATCACCAAGAGTGGCTCAGTAGCACCACTACTGACCGAGCTGGCCATAACTGCCAGTCTGGGCCTGCGACAGGTGGTGAGAGAACCAACACGAGGGAAAAACCTACTTGACCTCGTCCTCACCAATCTACCTGTCGTAGATACATCTGTCCATGACAGTATTGGTAGCAGTGACCACCGCACAGTCCTTGTGGAGACAAAGTCCTGTCTTCACACTGAGGACACCCTCCATCGTGTTGTGTGGCACTACCACTGTGCTAAATGGGATAGATCTAGCAGCTCAAAGCTGGGCATCCATGAGGCGCTGTGGGTCATCAGCAGCAGCTGAATTGTATTCCACCACAATCTGTCACCTCGTGGCATATCCCTCACTCTACCATTAACATCAAGCCAAGAGACTAATTTCAATAAGGAGTGCAGAAGAGCAGGCCAGGAACAGCACCAGGCGTAGCTAAAAATGAGGTACCAACCTGGGGAAGCTGCAACACAGGACTACATGCATGCTAAAAAGCGGAAGCAGCATGCTATAGACAGGGCTAAGCGATCCCACAATCAACGGATCAGATCAAAGCTCTGCAGTCCTGCCACATCCAGTTGTGAATGGTGGTGGACCATTAAACAACTAACGGGAGGAGGGGGCTCCATGAATATCCCCATCCTCAATGATGGTGGAACCCAGCACGTGAGTGCAAAAGACAAGGCTGAAGCGTTTGCAACCATCTTCAGCCAGAAGTGCTGAGTGGATGATCCCTATCAGCCTACTCCTGAGCTCCCCACCATCACAGAAGCCAGTCTTCAGACAATTCGATTCACTCCACGTGATATCAAGAAACGGCTGAGCGCACTGGCTACAGGAAAGGCTATGGGCCCCGACAACATCCCTGCTGAAGACTTGTGCTCCAGAACTAGCCGCGCCTCTAGCCAAGCTGTTCCAGTACAGCTACAACACTGGCATCCATCCGACAATGTGGAAAACTGCCCTGTCGACAAAAAGCAGCAGATGCATGGCAACACTGTAAGGTTTCCAAAATGTACAGATCCCCAAAACCTAAGGAAAAAGGACTTTGGAGCCACGTCAGAGTGATAAAAATGCATTTGGGCCTAACCTAAGGAATTTAAGACCAAAAACCAAGTTTTAGGCATTTTAAAAACATGTCTGGGCCTGTAAAGGGACAAGGAGGTGGGTTCGACCTCTGTAAAAGCAGTTTGGGTATTGCAGTTAATTGCAATGTCTGGGGAACCGGGATGATCTCACTCAAAGCCCCAGCATGCATTAACATTTTGACAAAAGACCCAAGGAGAAGACAGCCCCACCCAGAACAATAGGTCCCATCAAACCGATTACAAGACCCATCAAGGAATATGCATAATACAGAGCACCCAGGACTAGGCTATAGATCAACCTAGGAACCCAAAACATGAGGACAATTCAAACTCCAATTAAACAACAGATCGACAGGATGGAGCTATCCTGAAACCACTTCACACATTTACAAAACCAGTTAAAACGCTAGTAAAGTCATTACTGTTAACGAGGCCTTACAATGACTGGGATTTGATTTGGTTTTGATAAGGCCACTTCAATTTAGTATAATTGAAGGCCCATCAAGCAGTTCAACAGAAAGCAGTAACAACAGTTCAAGTTCGAGTTCTCCAGCAAGGAGTTCAACAAGCAGCAGAAGGGAGTTTCCACAGTTCTGCAAGAAGGCAGTTCCACAGCTCGGAAGAAGACAGTTTAAACAGAGGCAGAGTTCAACAGAAAGAAGTTCAACAAAGAAGGCCAACAGCTCCAGAAGTAGGCCGACACGCAAGAAGAGACCAGAGCGACCATCGGACACCTCGCGGCAACAAGGGCCTTACAAAACTTTTACTCAAAAGACTCTAAACTCTAACTCTCAACTGTCAAGGATTGGTTTGGTGAGCATTATCCCTGGTTCTCCAAAGCCCAACCTAGCTAGGGAAGTGGGATTGGGAGGGGTGAAGTATTCTTCTAATGTTATTTCCCTTGCTTGTACCAAAGTGTTACCCACCTTTAGAGTGTTAAGAGTGTTTGTGTTGTGTTTTATTTTCTTGCATAAAGATCGAAGTTCTTTCATCAAACTCAGTTGTCTGCTGCACCTTTGTATCACAACCCCCAAATAAGTCCAAGGTCTAGAACCAAGGAAGTGGAAGTGATTCGAACCGCTCAGAAGTCAAGAGGCAAAGCTGACACAAAAACACCACCCCCTACAACACCATCACATCCAAGTTCCCCTTCAAGTCACACAACATCCTGACTTAGAAGTATATCGCCGTTCCTTCATCGTCGCTGGGTCAAAACCCTGGAACTCCCTCCCTAACAGCACTGTGGGAGCACCTTCACCACACGGACTGCAGCGGTTCAAGAAGGCAGCTCACCACCACCTTCTCAAGGCCAATTAGTGATGGGCAATAAATGCTGGCCTTGCCAGCGATGCCCCCATCCCATAAGCGAATACAACCAAAGATAGGGAGGGTTGCAGGGACTGCAGGAGGTTACAGAGATAGGGAGGGTTGTAGGGGCTGGAGGAGGTTACAGAGATAGGGAGGGTTGTAGGGGCTGGAGGAGGTTACAGAGATAGGGAGGGTTGTAGGGGCTGGAGGAGGTTACAGAGATAGGGAGGGTTGTAGGGGCTGGAGGAGATTACAGAGATAGGGAGGGTTGTAGTGGCTGGAGGAGGTTACAGAGATAGGGAGGGTTGTAGGGGCTGGAGAAGGTTACAGAAATAGGGAGGGTAGTAGGGACTGGAGGAGGTTATAGAGATAGGGAGGGTTGTAGGGGCTGGAGGAGGTTACAGAGATAGGGAGGGTTGTAGGGCTGGAGGAGGTTATAGAGATAGTGAGGGTTGTAGGGCTGGAGGAGGTTACAGAGATAGGGAGAGTTGTAGGGGCTGGAGGAGGTTACAGAGATAGGGAGGGTTGTAGGGCTGGAGGAGGTTACAGAGATAAGTAGGGTTGTAGGGGCTGGAGGAGGTTACAGAGATAGGGAGGGTTGTAGGGGGCTGGAGGAGGTTACAGAGACAGGGAGAGTTGTAGGGGCTGGAGGAGGTTACAGAGATAGGGAGGGTTATAGGGCTGGAGGAGGTTACAGAGATAGGGTGGGTTGTAGGGCTGGAGGAGGTTACAGAGATAGGGAGGGTTGTAGGGGCTGGAGGAGGTACAGAGATAGGGAGGGAAGAAGGGGCTGGAGGAGGTTACAGAGATACGGAGGGTTGTAGCGACTGGAGGAGGTTACAGAGATAGGGAGGGTTGTAGGGGCTGGAGGAGGTTACAGAGATAGGGAGGGTTGTAGGGCTGGAGGAGGTTACAGAGATAGGGAGGGTTGTAGGGCTGGAGGAGGTTACAGAGATAGGAAGGGTTGTAGGAGCTGGAGGAGGTTATAGAGATAGGGAGGGTTATAGGGCTGGAGGAGGTTACAGAGATAGGGTGGGTTGTAGGGCTGGAGGAGGTTACAGAGATAGGGAGGGTTGTGGGGCTGGAGGAGGTTACAGAGATAGGGAGGGTTGTAGGGGCTGGAGGAGGTACAGAGATAGGGAGGGAAGAAGGGACTGGAGGAGGTTACAGAGATACGGAGGGTTGTAGGGACTGGAGGAGGTTACAGAGATAGGGAGGGTTGTAGGGGCTGGAGGAGGTTACAGAGATAGGGAGGGTTGTAGGGCTGGAGGAGGTTACAGAGATAGGGAGGGTTGTAGGGGCTGGAGGAGGTTACAGAGAGAGGAAGGGTTGTAGGAGCTGGAGGAGGTTATAGAGATAGGGAGGGTTGTAGGGGCTGGAGGAGGTTACAGAGATAGGGAGGGTTGTGCAGCTGGAGGAGGTTACAGAGATAGGGAGGGTTGTGGGGCTGGAGGAGGTTACAGAGATAGGGAGGGTTGTGGGGCTGGAGCAGGTTACAGAGATAGGGAGGGAAGAAGGGGCTTGGAGGAGGTTACAGAGATACGGAGGGTTGTAGGGCTGGAGGAGGTTACACAGATAGGGAGGGTTGTAGGGGCTGGAGGAGGTTACAGAGATAGGAAGGGTTTTAGGAGCTGGAGGAGGTTATAGAGATAGGGAGGGTTGTAGGGGCTGGAGGAGGTTACAGAGATAGGGAAGGTTGTAGGGGCTGGAGGAGGTTACAGAGATAGGGTGGGTTGTAGGGGCTGGAGGAAGTTACAGAGATAGGGAGGGTTGCAGGGGCTGGAAGAGGTTACAGAGATAGGGAGGGTTGTAGGGCCGGAGGAGGTTACAGAGATAGGGAGAGTTGTAGGGGCTGGAGGAGGTTACAGAGATAGGGAGGGTTATAGGGCTGGAGGAGGTTACAGAGATAGGGTGGGTTGTAGGGCTGGAGGAGGTTACAGAGATAGGGTGGGTTGTAGGGGCTGGAGGAGGTTACAGAGATAGGGAGGGTTGTAGGGCTGGAGGAGGTTACAGAGATAGGGTGGGTTGTAGGGGCTGGAGGAGATACAGAGATAGGGAGGATTGTAGGTGCTGGAGGAGGTTACAGAGATAGGGAGGGTTGTGGGGCTGGAGGAGGTTACAGAGATAGGGAGGGTTGTAGGGGCTGGAGGAGCCAGGAGCCAAAGTAGGTCAGCGAGCACTAAGGGAGATGGGTGAACGGGATTTGGTCCGAGTTTAGGATACGGGGCAGCTGAGTTTAGGGTGAGGTTTATGGAGAGAATGTAAAGTCTGGAGGTAACAAAGGCACGGATGAGTGTTACAGCAGCAGATGAGCTGAGGCAGGGGCGGAGATGGGTGATGTTACGGATTTGGAAGTAGGCAGTCTTCATCTACCGGCTACAGGTGATTGAGAGACACATGGGACACAACAATATGGCATCTTAGCACTTAACAATCTCAGAGCAGACAGGGGAAGAAATGGATGGGAATAAACTGAGCGACCTCTGCTACCAAATTAATCTCGGCAAGATCTCTGCGCTGTGGGAACAGTTTTATTAAATCAATACCGTAACTTTCTTCTTACTGTCCGATCAAAAAGAGCTGATAGAAGGAGCATTACTCTTTACTGCATCTAACCAGTGCTGTCCCTGCCCTGCGAGTGTTTGATGGGACAGTGCAGAGGGAGATTTACTCTGTATCTAACCCGTGCTGTACCTGCCCTGGGAGTGTTTGAAGGGACAGTGTAGAGGGAGCTTTACTCTGTATCGAACCCGTGCTGTACCTGCCCTGGGACTGTTCGATGGGGCAGTGTAGAGGGAGCTTTACTCTGTATCGAACCCGTGCTGTACCGGCCCTGGGAGTGTTTGATGGGACAGTGTAGAGGGAGCTTTACTCTGTATCGAACCCGTGCTGTACCTGCCCTGCGAGTGTTTGATGGGACAGTGCAGAGGGAGATTTACTCTGTATCTAACCCGTGCTGTACCTGCCCTGGGAGTGTTTGAAGGGGCAGTGTAGAGGGAGCTTTACTCTGTATCGAACCCGTGCTGTACCTGCCCTGGGACTGTTCGATGGGGCAGTGTATCCCCCTCCTCTCCCGATTCCCCACTAACCACATATCGATACGGGCCACTGGTTTCTCAGTACACAAAACGCAGCCTTTCTTCATCGTTAAACAGAATTACATCAAAATTTACTGCATAGAAACAGTCTACATGACCAAACTCATCCATGCCAGTGTCTACGCACGAACCTGCTCCCACCCCTCTCCATCTCACCCGAATAACATATCCTGCTATTCCTTTCTCCCTCATGTGTTTATCGAGCTTTCCCTTAAATCCCTCTCTGCTCTTCGCCTCAACCACTCCCTGTGGTAGCGAGTTCCACATTCTCGCCACTCTCTGGGTAAAGATTTTCTCTTGAATTCCCTATTGGATTTATTAGTGACTATCTTATATTGCACCTTGATTTGTTGGCACTTCATAAATTCTCTTCCTCATCTGAATCAAAAGTGAGAAGTCGCACAACACCAGGTGATAGTCCAACAGCTTTATTTGAAATCACAAGCTTTCGGAGTGCTGCTCCTTCGTCAGGTGAAGTGAAGAGATGCATATAGGCACAGCATATATAGTCAGAGAACACTGCCAGGTGACTACAGTTAATCTTTCTAACTACCTTTTATCACACCTCGGCAGAGAGATAATCACGGCAATCAAAGGTGTGGATGTTGTCCAAACGGTAAGATTAACTGTAGTCACCTGGCAGTGTTCTCTGACTATATATGCTGTGCCTATATGCATCTCTTCACTTTACCTGATGAAGGAGCAGCACTCCGAAAGCTTGTGATTTCAAATAAAGCTGTTGGCCTATAACCTGGTGTTGTGCGACTTCTCAGTTTTGTTCATCCCAGTCCAACACCGGCATCTCCTCATGATGGATTTATTCGTGACTATCTTATTTTGATGCCCCAGCCCCCCCCGCCCCCTAGTTTGGCATCTCCCCAACAAGTGGAAATATCCTCTCTATGTCTACCCTGTCGAACCCATTCATCATTTTAAAGACCTCCATCGGGTCACCCCTCAGCGTTCCCTATTCTGGAGACAAGAGCCCCGGCCAGCTCGGCCTTTCCCCATAGTTGCGGCTGGACATGCGACCTCTGACCTGGAAGTAAACCATCCAGTAGGGTACCAGCGTCACGAAGACCGGGATCACCCTCTTCAGGACCTTCACGTTTTCCCGAGTGGTATCCAAGGACCGTCTGCCATTCTTGAACAGGGTCTCCTCCGACAAATCGCTGTAGGGGGATCGGTTGCCACGGCTACTGGAATCACAGAAATGGTCAGACAATTTCAAAACTGAGATCGACAGGTTTTTGTGGGGCATTAAGGCTCACGGAACCAAGACGGGAGGATGGAGTTAAGAGGCAGAGCAGCCATGATCAAATTCAATGGTGGAACAGGCC
>JASTWF010001413.1:22284-37284 GCA_030390025.1 Squalus acanthias | reverse complement strand
AGGTTACAGAGATAGGGAGGGTTGCAGGGCTGGAGGAGGTTGCAGAGATAGGGAGGGTTGTAGGGTTGGAGGAGGATACAGAGATAGGGAGGGTTGTAGGGGCTGGAGGAGGTTACAGAGATAGGGAAGGTTGAAGGGGCTGGAGGAGGTTACAGAGATAGGGAGTGTTGTAGGGGCTGGAGGAGGTTACAGAGATGGGGGGGTGGGGGCTGGAGGAGGTTACAGAGATAGGGAGGGTTGTAGGGGCTGGAGGAGGTTACAGAGATAGGGAGGGTTGTAGGGGCTGGAGGAGGTTACAGAGATAGGGAGGGTTGTAGGGGCTGGAGGAGGTTACAGAGATAGGGAGGGTTGTAGGGGCTGGAGGAGGTTACAGAGATAGGGAGGGTTGTAGGCCTGGAGGAGGTTACAGAGATAGGGAGGGTTGTGGGCTGGAGGAGGTTACAGAGATAGGGAGGGTTGCAGGGCTGGAGGAGGTTGCAGAGATAGGGAGGGTTGTAGGGTTGGAGGAGGATACAGAGATAGGGAGGGTTGTAGGGGCTGGAGGAGGTTACAGAGATAGGGAAGGTTGAAGGGGCTGGAGGAGGTTACAGAGATAGGGAGTGTTGTAGGGGCTGGAGGAGGTTACAGAGATGGGGGGGTGGGGGCGGGGCCATGGAGGGATTGGATCACGAAGAAAAGATTTTAAAATCGATGCGTTGCCGGACCGGGAGCCAATGTAGGGCAGCGAACACTTCAAATTCCCCCACCTGTCCCTCTGTCCACACCTCCTCTGCCCATCCGACCATCAGATTCAGGTGGGAAACTCTGGTGAACTACGTCAGTTTGTTTGTTCCACATCAAGTTCTGAATGAGGCAAAACCTGAACCAATTGAATACTGGGAAAAGTGAAACCATCTCTGTTCAGAATGATGCCGTGAGGCAAAAAGGGTTAAATTATGAGGGCAGGTTACACAGACTGGGCTTGTATTCCCTCGACTATAGAAGATTAAGGGGTGATCTAATCGAGGTGTTTAAGATGATCGAAGGAGTTGACGGGGTAGATGTAGAGAGAAAGTTTTCCTCTGGTGGGGGGAGTCAGTACTAGGTCCCTTGCTTTTTGTGGTATATATCAATAATCTTGACTTGAATATAGGGGGTATGATTAAGAAGTTTGCAGATGATACTAAAATCGGCTGTGTGGTTGATACTGAAGAAGGAAGCTGTAGACTGCAGGAAGATATCGATAAATTGGTCAGGTGGGCAGAACAGTGGCAAATGGAATTCAATCCGGAGAAGTGTGAGGTAATGCATCTGGGGAGTGCTAACAAGGAAAGGGAATACACATTAAATGGTAGGACACTGAGTAGTGTACAGGAACAAAGGGACCTTGGAGTGCATGTCCACAGATCCCTGAAGGTAGCAGGCCAGGTAGATAAGGTGGTTAAGAAGGCATACGGAATGCTTGCCTTTATTAGCCGTGGCATAGAATACAAGAGCAGGGGGGTTATGCTTCAACTGTATAAAACACTAGTTAGGCCTCAGCTAGAATACTGCGTGCAGTTCTGGTCACCACATTACAGGAAAGATGTGTTTGCACTAGAGAGGGTACAGAGGAGATTTACAAGGATGTTGCCGGGAGTAGAGAATCTTAGCTATGAGGAAAGATTGGATAGGCTGGGTCTGTTTTCCTTGGAACAGAGGAGGCTGAGGGGAGACCTTATTGAGGTGTATAAAATTATGAGGGGCCTAGATAAAGTGGATAGGAAGGACCTGTTTCCCTTAGCAAAGGGGTCAAAAACCAGGGGGCACAGATTTAAAGTAATCGGGAAGGTTTAGAGGGGATTTGAGGGGAAATTTCTTCACGCAGAGGGTTGTGGGGGTCTGGAACTCACTGCCTGAAAGGGTGGTAGAGGCAGGAAGCCTAATCATAGAATGATACCTCACAGAAGGAGGCCATTCGGCCCATGACGCCTGTGCCAGCTCTTTGACAGAGTTATCCAATTAGTCCCACTCCCCTCTGCCCTTTCCCCACAGCCCTTCACATCTTTTCCCTTCAAGTATTTATCCAACTCCCCTTTTGAAAGTTACTATTGAATCTGCTTCCACCGCCCTTTCAGGCAGCGCATTCCACATCACAACAACTCGCTGCGTAAAGAAACTCTCTCCTCATCTCCCCCTCTGGTTCTTTTGCCAATCACCTTAAATCTGTGTCCTCTGGTTACCCACCCTTCTGCCACTGGAAACATTTTCTCCTTATTTACTCTATCAAAATCCTTCATGATTTTGAACACCTCCATCAAATCTCCCCTTAACCTTCTCTGCTCTAAGGAGAACAACCCTAGCTTCTCCAGTCTCTCCACATTACTGAAGTCCCTCATCCCTGGTACCATTCTGGTCAATCTCCCCTTAACCTTCTCTGCTCTAAGGAGAACAATCCCAGCTTCTCCAGTCTCTCCACATTACTGAAGTCCCTCATCCCTGGTACCATTCTGGTCAATCTCCCCTTAACCTTCTCTGCTCTAAGGAGAACAACCCTAGCTTCTCCAGTCTCTCCTCATAACTGAAGTCCCTCATCCCCGGTACCATTCTGGTCAATTTCCCCTTAACCTTCTCTGCTCTAAGGAGAACAACCCCAGCTTCTCCAGTCTCTCCACGTAACTGAAGTCCCTCATCCCTGGTACCATTCTGGTCAATCTCCCCTTAACCTTCTCTAGTCTAAGGAGAACAGTCCCAGCTTCTCCAGTCTCTCCACATTACTGAAGTCCCTCATCCCCTGGTATCATTCTGGTCAATCTCCCCTTAACCTTCTCTGCTCTAAGGAGAACAACCCCAGCTTCTCCAGTCTCTCCACGTAACTGAAGTCCCTCATCCCCTGGTACCATTCTGGTCAATCTCCTCTGCACCCTCTCCAAGGCCTTGACATCCTTCCTAAAGTGCGGTGCCCAGAATTAAACACAATACTCCAGCTGGGTTCGAAACCAGTGTTTCATAAAGTGTTAGCAATAACTTCCTCTATTTATAAAGACAAGAATCCCCTTCTTTTTTTTTAACAACCTTCTCAACTTGTCCCGCCACCTTCAGAGACTTGTGTACATACACCCCCAGGTCTCTCTGTTCCTGAACCCCCTTTAAGATTGTAGCACTTAGTTTATATCGCCTCTCCTCATTCTTCCTTCCAAAATGGATCGCTTCACACTGCTAGACAAGGTTGTTAATAAGGCTATCAACAACAACAACATCTTGTATTTATATAGCGCCTTTAACATAGTAAAACATCCCAAGGCGCTTCACAGGAGTGTTAGAAGACAAACAATTTGACAGCGAGCCACATTAGGACAGGTGACCAAAAGCTTGGTGAAAGAGGTAGGTTTTTTTTCATTTGTTTATGGGATCAGGGCGTCGCTGGCAAGACTGGCATTTATTGCCCATCCCTAGTTGCCCTTGAGAAGGTGGTGGTGAGCCGCCTTCTTGAACCGCTGCAGTCCCTGTGGTGAAGGTACTCCCACAGTGCTGTTAGGGAGGGAGTTCCAGGATTTGGACCCAGCGACGATGAAGGAACGGCCGATATATTTCCAAGTCAGGATGGTGTGTGACTTGAGGGGAACTTGAAGGTGGTGGTGTTCCCATGCGCCTGCTGCCCTCGTCCTTCTAGGTGGTAGAGGTCGCGGGTTTGGGAGGTGCTGCCGAAGAAGCCTTGGCAAGTTGCTGCAGTGCATCTTGTAGATGGTACACACTGCAGCCACGGTACGCCGGTGGTGGAGGGAGTGAATGTTTAAGGTGGTGGATGGGGTGCCAATCAAGCGGGCTGCTTTGTCCTGGATGGTGTCGAGCTTCTTGAGTGTTGTTGGAGCTGCACTCATCCAGGCAAGTGGAGAGTATTCCATCACACTCCTGACTTGTGCCTTGTAGATGGTGGAAAGGCTTTGGGGAATCAGGAGGTGAGACACTCGCCGCAGAATACCCAGCCTCTGACCTGCTCTTGTTGCCACAGTATTTATGTGGCTGGTCCAGTTAAGTTTCTGGTCAATGGTGACCCCCAGGAGCATCTTAAAGGAGGAGAGAGAGGCGGAGAGGAAGAGAGGTTTAGGGAGGGAATTCCAGAGCTTAGGGCCTTGGCCACAGAAGGCACGGCCACCAATGGTTGAGCGATTATAATCACAGATGCTCAAGAGGCCAGAATTAGAGGAGCGCAGATATCTCGGAGGTTGTGGAGCTGGAGGAGATTACAGAGATAGGGAGGGGGCGAGGCCATGGAGGGATTTGAAAACGAGGATGAGAATTTTGAAATCGAGGCGCTGCTTAACCAGGAGCCAATGTAGGTCAGCGAGCACAGGGGTGATGGGTGGACGGGACTTGGTGCGAGTTAGGACATGGGCAGCCACGTTTTGGATGACCTCAAGTTTCCGTAGGGTGGAAATGTGGGAGGCCAGTCAGGAGTGCGTTGGAATAGTCAAGTCCAGAGGTAACAAAGGCATGGATGAGGGTTTCAGCAGCGGATGAGCTGAGGCAAGGGCGGAGACGGGCGATATTACGGAGGTGGAAGTAGGCGGTCTTTGTTATGCCTTGGATATGTGGGGGTCAGAAGCTCATTTCAGGTTCAATATGACACCAAGGTTGCGAACAGTCTGATTCAGCCTCAGAGAGATGCCAGTGAGAGGGTTGGAGTCGGTGGATACGAAATGGAGGGATATGAGGCACAGGCAAGAAAATAGAGTTGATTAGACTCCAACATATACAAATACCAAATTGTCCAAAGGAACTCCGGCCTGTACCGTACCATCCACCAATTACCCATCGCTCCCCATCTTCAACATTCATTCCATTCTCGTCCCAATTCATTGAATTCAATGTCCTTGTCAATCGTGGCTCAGTGGCGAGCACTCTCTCCTCTGAGTCAGAAGGCCAGGGGTTCAAGCCCCCACTCCAGAGACTCCAGCTCAAATATCCAGGCCTACACTCGCCAGTACTGAGAGAACGCTGCACTGTCAGAGGGCCAGTACTGAGGGAGCGCTGCACTGTCGGAGGGGCAGTACTGAGGGAGCGCTGCACTGTCGGAGGGGCAGTACTGAGGGAGCACCCCACTGTCGGAGGGGCAGTACTGAGGGAGCGCCGCGCTGTCGGAGGGGCAGTACTGAGGGAGCGCTGCACTGTCGGAGGGGCAGTACTGAGGGAGCGCTGCACTGTCGGAGGGGCAGTACTGAGGGAGCGCTGCACTGTCGGAGGGGCAGTACTGAGGGAGCGCTGCACTGTCGGAGGGGCAGTACTGAGAGAGCGCTGCACTGTCGGAGGGTCAGTACTGAGGGAGCGCCGCACTGTCGGAGGGGCAGTACTGAGGGAGCGCCTCACTGTCGGAGGGGCAGTATTGAGGGAGCGCTGCACTGTCGGAGGGGCTGTACTGAGGGAGTGCTGCACTGTCGGAGGGGCAGTATTGAGGGAGTGCTGCACTGTCGGAGGGGCAGTACTGAGGGAGCGCTGCACTGTCGGAGGGGCAGTACTGAGGGAGCGCTGCACTGTCGGAGGGGCAGTATTGAGGGAGTGCTGCACTGTCGGAGGGGCAGTACTGAGGGAGCGCCTCACTGTCGGAGGGGCAGTATTGAGGGAGCGATGCACTGTCGGAGGGTCAGTACTGAGGGAGCGCTGCACTGTCGGAGGGGCTGTACTGAGGGAGCGCCGCACTGTCGGAGGGGCAGTATTGAGGGAGTGCTGCACTGTCGGAGGGGCAGTACTGAGGGAGCGCTGCACTGTCGGAGGGGCAGTACTGAGGGAGTGCTGCACTGTCGGAGGGGCTGTACTGAGGGAGCGCTGCACTGTCGGAGGGTCAGTACTGAGGGAGTGCTGCACTGTCGGAGGGGCAGTACTGAGGGAGCGCTGCACTGTCGGAGGGGCAGTACTGAGGGAGCGCCGCACTGTCGGAGGGTCAGTACTGAGGGAGTGCTGCACTGTCGGAGGGGCAGTACTGAGGGAGCGCTGCACTGTTGGAGGGGCAGTACTGAGGGAGCGCCGCACTGTCGGAGGGTCAGTACTGAGGGAGCGCTGCACTGTCGGAGGGGCAGTACTGAGGGAGCGCCTCACTGTCGGAGGGTCAGTACTGAGGGAGCGCTGCACTGTCGGAGGGTCAGTACTGAGAGAGCACTGCACTGTCGGAGGGGCAGTACTGAGGGAGTGCTGCACAGTCGGAGGGGCAGTACTGAGGGAGCACTGCACTGTCGGAGGGGCTGTACTGAGGGAGCGCTGCACTGTCGGAGGGGCTGTACTGAGGGAGCGCTGCACTGTCGGAGGGGCGGTACTGAGGGAGCGCTGCACTGTCAGAGGGGCAGTACTGAGGGAGTGCTGCACTGTCGGAGGGTCAGTACTGAGGGAGCGCTGCACTGTCGGAGGGGCAGTACTGAGGGAGCGCCGCACTGTCGGAGGGGCAGTACTGCGGGAGTGCTGCATTGTCGGAGGGGCGGTACTGAGGGAGCGCTGCAATGTCGGAGGGGCAGGACTGTGGGAGCGCTGCACTGTCAGAGGGGCAGTACTGAGGGAGCGCAGCACTGCCGGAGGGGCAGTACTGAGGGAGCGCTGCACTGTTGGAGGGGCAGTACTGAGGGAGTGCTGCACTGTCGGAGGGGCAGTACTGAGGGAGCGCCGCACTGTCGGAGGGGCAGTACTGAGGGAGCGCCGCACTGTCGGAGGGACAGTACTGAGGGAGCGCCGCACTGTCGGAGGGGCAGTACTGAGGGAGCGCGGCACTGTCGGAGGGGCATTACTGAGGGAGCGCCGCTCTGTCGGAGGGGCAGTACTGAGGGAGCGCCGCACTGTCGGAGGGGCAGTACTGAGGGAGCGCTGCACTGTCGGAGGGGCAGTACTGAGGGAGCGCTGCACTGTCGGAGGGGCAGTACTGAGGGAGCGCTGCACTGTCGGAGGGGCAGTACTGAGGGAGCGCTGCACTGTCGGAGGGGCATTACTGAGGGAGCGCCGCTCTGTCGGAGGGGCAGTACTGAGGGAGCGCGGCACTGTCGGAGGGGCAGTACTGAGGGAGCGCTGCACTGTCGGAGGGACAGTACTGAGGGAGCGCTGCACTGTCGGAGGGGCAGTATTGAGGGAGTGCCGCACTGTCGGAGGGGCAGTACTGAGGGACCGCCGCACTTTCGGAGGGGCAGTACTGAGGGACCGCCGCACTTTCGGAGGTGCCTTTTCGTTCCTACTTTTGTTCGTTCATTCTATCTTTCTATCCTTCCTTCCTTCATTTCCTTCGTTCCTCCCTTCCTTCCTCCCATCCTCTCTCTCTTTCTTTGGATTTCTCGTCCTAAAGCAGTCGGCCATTCAACCCCCCGCGCCCCTACTCCCACCCTGTTGACCTTTCAGCCTCTCAAAGCCGCGGAGCCACCTTACCCGGCGACGCCACTTGTCCAAGGGCAGCAGGAGCAGAGGAGCTCGCGGGCCATGCCGGTGAAGGCACTGCCATCAGGCGGCTTGGTGACGAAGGTCGGCCCGCCCAGGACGAAGAGCAGGAGGCCCAAGGCCAGGCAGATGACGGGGATGATGTAGCCGATGAAGAAGTCGATGTTCTGCTGGACGTACGACACCAGGAAGAGCGAGAGGATGGCGCCAATGTTGATCGACCAGTAGAACCAGTTGAAGAATCGCCTGACGGCTTCAGGGCCTCGGTCTGTCACCTGAACAGAGTGAAGAGTATCAAGAGCCAAACAAGCAACCACAGCATGCCTTTACAGAAGAGCGTAAGAACTAGGAACAGGAGGAGGCCCCTCGAGTCTGCTCCGCCATTCAGTGAGATCATGGCTGATCTTCAACCTCAACTCCACTTTCCTGCACTATCCCCAGATCTCTTAATACCCTTTGGTTAACAAAAATCCATCCATCTCAGATTTAAAATTAACAATTCACCCGGCACATCATTTGCCCTTTGCGGAAGAGAGTTCCGAACTTCTACCACCCTTTGTGTGTAGAAGTGTTTCCTAACGTCACTCCTGGAAGGTCTGGCTCTTTAATTTTAAATGTGAGAAGTCGCACAACACCAGGTTATAGTCCCAACAGCTTTATTTGAAATCACAAGCTTTCGGAGCGCTGCTCCTTCGTCAGGTGAAGTGAAGAGATGCATATAGACACAGCATATATAGTCAGAGAACACGGCCAGGTGATTGCAGTTAATCTTTCTAACTGCCCTTTATCACACCTCGACAGAGAGATAATCAGGGCAATCAAAGGTGTGGATGGTGTCCAAACAGGTCAGGCAGCAAAACATTACATCAAAGACAATGTGGCAGATGCTGGGGTCTGTATGGAAAACGAAAAACCTTTTTTGCTGGAAATCACAGCAGTTAGAAAGATTAACTGTAGTCATCTGGCTGTGTTCTCTGACTATATATGCTGTGCCTATATGCATCTCTTCACTTCACCTGACGAAGGAGCAGCGCTCCGAAAGCTTGTGATTTCAAATAAAACTGTTGGACTATAACCTGGTGTTGTGCGACTTCTCACTTTTGTCCACCCCAGTCCAACACTGGCAGCTCCACATCATCTTTAATTTTAGACTATGGCCCCCTAGTCCTCGACTCCCCCGCCAGCAGAAATAGCTTCTCTCTATCTACCCTACCAGTTCCCCTTAATTCATCTTGAGAACTTCGATCAAATCACCCCTTAACCTTCTAAATTCCAGGGAATACAACCCTTAATTTGTGTAATCTCTCCTTGTAATGTAACCCTTGGATGTCCAGGTATCATTCTGGTAAATCTACGCAACACTCCCTCCAAGGCCAATATGTCCTTCCGAAGGTGTTGAGCCCTGAACTGGACACATGGCCGATCTTCTACCTCAACTCCACTTTCCCGCCCTATCCCCATATCCCTTGATTCCCTTCGAGTCCACAAATCTATCAAGCTCAGTCTTGAAAGTACTCAATGCCTGAGCATCCACAGCCCTCTGGGGGAGAGAATTACCGAGACTCACAACCCTCTGAGTGAAGAAATTTCTCTCAGCTCAGTCCTAAATGGCCGACACCCTATCCTGAGACGGTGACCCCTGGTTCTAGACTCTCTTATAGCGCTCCGAATGAAGTGAAGACCTCCCCAAGGCTCCTCACATGAGCGTTATCAAACAAAACTTGACACCGAGCCATGTAAAGGAGAGAGAAAGATAGACAGAGAGAGAGAGAGACAGAGACAGAGAGAGAGAGACATTCGCACCACACAAGTGTCAGGCAATGACTATCTCCAACAGGCAAGAGTCTAACCACCTCCCCTTGACATTCAACGGCATTACCATCGCCGAATCCCCCACCATCAACATCCTGGGTGTAACCATTGACCAGAAAGTTAACTGGACTAGCCACATAAATACTGTGGCTACAAGAGCAGGTCAGAGGCTTGGTATTCTGCGGCGAGTGTCTCACCTCCTGACTCCGCAAAGCCTTTCCACCATCTACAAGGCACAAGTAAGGAGTGTGATTGAATACTCTCCACTTGCCTGGATGAGTGCAGCTCCAACAACACTCAAGAAGCTCGACACCATCCAGGACAAAGCAGCCCACTTATTTGACACCCCATCCACCAGCTTAAACATTCACTTCCTCCACCACCGGCGCACCGTGGCTGCAGTGTGTACCATCTACAAGATGCACTGCAGCAACTCGCCAAGGCTTCTTCAGCAGCACCTCCCAAACCCACGACCTCTTCCACCTAGAAGCACAAGGGCAGCAGGCGCATGGGAACACCACCACCTCCAAGTTCCCCTCCAAGTCACACACCATCCTGACTTGGAAATATATCGGCCGATCCTTCATCGTCGCTGGGTCAAAATCCTGGCACTCCCTCCCTAACAGCACCTTCACCACACGGACTGCAGCGGTTCAAGAAGGCGGCTCACCACCACCTTCTCAAGGGCAATTAGGGATGGGCAATAAATGCTGGCCTTGCCAGCGACACCCACATCCCATAAACGAATAAAAAACAAGAGAGAGAGAGAGAGACAGAGAGAATAATGGTGAGACAGAGAGAGACAGAGAGAGAGAGAGGGAAAGGTAGCGAGAAAGAGAAAGGTAGAGAGCTGGAGAGGGGAAAAGAGAGACAGAGATAAAGATAGAAACACAGAGAGAGAGGCAGAGAGAAAGAATCGTAGGGACAGAGAGCGAGAAAGATAGACAGAGAAAGATAGACAGAGAAAGAAAATGGTAGAGTCAGAAAGAGAGCGAGAACAACAACAATTTGCATTTATATAGCTCCTTTAATATAACACAACGTCACAAGGCGCTTCATTGGAGCGATTGTCAGTCAAAATTTTGACATATAAGGAATTATTAGGGCACGTGACAAAAGCTTGGTGAAAGAGGTAGGTTTTAAGGAGCGTCCTGAAGAAGGAGGAGAGAGATAGAGAGGAGGAGAGGTTTAGGGAAGGAATTCCAGAGATCAGGGCCTCGGCAGCTGAAGGCACGGCCGTCAATGGTGGAGCGATGGAAATCGGCGGGATGCGCAAGAGGCCACAATTAGAAAGATCTGGGAGGGTTGTGGGGTTGGAGGAGGTTAAAGAAATAGGGAGGGTTGTAGAGCTGGAGGAGGTTACAGAGATGGGGAGGGTTGTAGGGGCTGGAGGAGGTTACAGAGATAGGGAGGGTTGTAGGGGCTGGAGGAGGTTACAGAGATAGGGAGGGTTGTAGAGCTGGAGGAGGTTACAGAGATAGGGAGGGTTGTGGGGTTGGAGGAGGTTACAGAGATAGGGAGGGTTGTAGGGGCTGGAGGAGGTTACAGAGATAGGGAGGGTTGTAGGGGCTGGAGGAGGTTACAGAGATAGGGAGGGTTGTAGGGACTGGAGGTGGTTACAGAGATAGGGAGGATTGTAGGGGCTGGAGGAGGTTACAGAGATAGGGATTTGTTGGGACTGGAGGAGGGTACAGAGATAGGGAGGGTTGTAGGGACTGGAGGTGGTTACAGAGATAGGGAGGTTTGTTGGGACTGGAGGAGGGTACAGAGATAGGGAGGGTTGTAGGGGCTGGAGGAGGTTACAGAGATAGGGAGGGTTGTCGGGGCTGGAAGAGTTTACAGAGATAAGGAGGTTTGTAGGGGCTGGAGGAGGTTACAGAGATAGGGAGGGTTGTAGGGACTGGAGGAGGGTACAGAGATAGGGAAGTTTACCCTCCATTAACTTGAGCGCATCCAAAACTCTGCTGCCCCGTAGCCTAACAGGAGTAGGCCAGCCTGCCTTTCGAGCCTGCTCCGTCATTCAAGACGATCATGTCTCATCTTCTACCTCATCTCCACTTTCTCAGCTTATCCCCATATCCCTCGATTCCCTTACTATCCAAAAATCCCTCGCTCTCAATCTTGAATATGATGCGGAGATGCCGGTGTTGGATTGGGGTGGACAAAAGTGAGAAGTCGCACAACACCAGGTTATAGTCCAACAGCTTTATTTGAAATCACAAGCTTTCGGAGCGCTGCTCCTTCGTCAGGTGAAGTAAAGAGATGCATATAGGCACAGCATATATAGTCAGAGAACACGGCCAGGTGATTACAGTTAATCTTTCTAACTGACCTTTATCACACCTCGGCAGAGAGATAATCACGGCAATCAAAGGTGTGAATGGTGTCCAAACAGGTCAGTCAGGAAAACATTACATCAAAGACAATGAGGTGGGGTCACATTCAGCCTCCGATCTGCGGGTTAGCGTTCTCCAAGGCGGCCTTCGAGACACACGACAACGCAAAATCGTCGAGCAGAAACTGATAGCCAAGTTCTGCACCCATGAGGACGGCCTCGACCGGGATCTTGGGTTCATGTCACGCTACATGTAACCCCACCTGACGTAGAGTCATCCAGACTCGAGTTGTCGTTGGCTTGTTCTCTCTACACAGATGCGGCCGGACCTGCTGTGATTTCCAGCAAAAACAGTTTTTGGTTTTCCATCCAGACCCCAGCATCTGCCACATTGACCCCTTGTGACCCCCACCTCATTGTCTTTGATGTCATGTTTTCCTGACTCATCTGTTTCGACACCATCCACACCTTTGATTTCCGTGATTATCTCTCTGCCGAGGTGTGATAAAGGGCTGTTAGAAAGATTAACTGTAATCACCTGGCCGTGTTCTCTGACTATATAGGCTGTGCCGATATGCATCTCTTCACTTCACCTGACGAAGGAGCAGCCGCTCCGAAAGCTTGTGATTTCAAATAAAGCTGTGGGACTATAACCTGGTGTTGTGCGACTTCTCACATTTGTCCACCCCAGTCCAACACCAACCGGCATCTCTGCATCATAAATAATTGCAGTAAGACTTCTTTACTCTTATACTCCAACCCCTTTGTAACAAAGGCTGACATAGCATTTGCCTTCCCAATTGCTTGCTGGACCTGCATGTTAATAGGAGGTTAATAGTTGACAGCAAAGCATTAACAGAACGTGAATCTTTCTAGTTGGAGGAATGACGTCATTACATTGATCTAATCAGCCGACCACATCTCAAAACCTGGCCGTAAATCAAACAGCGGGGCTAACGGTCTGGTCGTGGTTAGTCTGGCAGGAACTGGGCAGGGAAGGAGTGCCAGTCTTTGGTTGAATTATATCTTACGAATGCGATCTGCACCTGTGCACTGCAACAGTTCCTCAGCACGCACATGCACACACTGGGGCTCTGTTACCTCCAGATTCAACTATTCCCACGCTCTCCTGGTGGGCATCCAAATTTACTCCCTCTGTAAACTTGAACTCATCCAATATTCTATTGACCCGCATCCGAAGTCTCGTTCACCCATCACCAATCTGGCCCCCCACCACCAGCTGTGATCATGTCACCTGCATTGGCCCAAGGTCTGGCAACGCCACGATTTTAAAATTCTCTATCCGTGCTTTCGAATCCTTCCGGGACCTCGTCCGTCCCTATCTCTGTAACCTCCTTCAGCCCCTACAACCCTCCCTATCTCTGTAACCTCCTCCAGCCCTACTACCCTCACTATCTCTGTAACCTCCTCCAGCCCCTACAACCCTCCCTATCTCTGTAACCTCCTCCAGCCCTACTACCCTCACTATCTCTGTAACCTCCTCCAGCCCCTACAACCCTCCCTATCTCTGTAACCTCCTCCAGCCCTACTACCCTCACTATCTCTGTAACCTCCTTCAGCCCCTACAACCCTCCCTATCTCTGTAACCTCCTCCAGCCCTACAACCCTCCCTATCTCTGTAACCTCCTCCAGCTCTACAACCCTCCCTATCTCAGTAACCTCCTCCAGCCCTACAACCCTCCCTATCTCTGTAACCTCCTCCAGCCCTACAACCCTCCCTATCTCAGTAACCTCCTCCAGCCCTACAACCCTCCCTATCTCTGTAACCTCCTCCAGCCCTACAACCCTCCCTATCTCTGTAACCTCCTCCAGCCCTACAACCCACCCTATCTCTGTAACCTCCTCCAGCCCTGCAACCCTCCCTATCTCTGTAACCTCCTCCAGCACTACAACCCTCCCTATCTCTGTAACCTCCTCCAGCCCCTACAACCCACCCTATATCTGTAACCTCCTCCAGCACTACAACCCTCCCAATCTCTGTAACCTCCTCCAGCTCCTACAACCCTCCCTATCTCTGTAACCTCCTCCAGCCCTACAACCCTCCCTATCTCTGTAACCTCCTCCAGCCCGACAACCCTTCCTATCTCTGTAACATCCTCCAGCCCTACAACCCTCCCTATCTCTGTAACCTCCTCCAGCCCCTACAACCCTCCCTATCTCTGTAACCTCCTCCTGCCCCTACAACCCTCCCTATCTCTGTAACATCCTCCAGCCCTACAACCCTCCCTATCTGTGTAACCTCCTCCAGCCCCTACAACCCTCCATATCTCTGTAACCTCCTCCAGCTCCGACAAGCCTCCCCATCTCAGTAATCTGCTCTAGCCCTACAACCCTCCCTATCTCTGTAAACACCTCCAGCCCCTACAACCCCCCATATCTCTTTAACCTCCTCCAGCCCTACAACCCTCCCTATCTCTGTAACCTCCTCCAGCCCCTACAACCCTCCCTATCTCTGCAACCTCCTCCAGACCTACAACGCTCCCTATCTCTGTAACCTCCTCCAGCCCCTACAACCCTACATATCTCTGTAACCTCCTCCAGCCCCTACAACCCTCCCTATCTCTGTAACCTCCTCCAGCCCCTACAACACTCCCTATCTCTGTAACCTCCTCCAGCTCCTACAAACCTCCCTATCTCTGTAACCTCCTCCAGCTCCTACAACCCTCCCCATCTCTGTAAAAACCTCCAGCCCCTACAACACTCCCTATCTCAGTAACCTCCTCCAGCTCCTACAACCCTCCCTGTCTCTGTAACCTCCTCCAGCCTTGTAACCCTCGCTATCTCTGAAATCTCCTCCAGCCTTACAACCCTCACTATCTCTGTAACCTCCTCCAGCCCTACAACCGTCGCTATCTCTGTAACATCCTCTGGCCTACAACCCTCCCTATCTCTCTAACCGCCTCCAGCCCCTACAACCTTCGCTATCTCTGAAACCTCCTCCAGCCCTACAACCCTCCCTATCTCTGTAACCATCTCCAGTCCCTACAACCCTCCCTTTCGCTGTAACCGTCTCCAGCCCTACAACTCTCCCTTTCTCTGTAACCTCCACCAGACCCTACACCGTCCCTATCTCTGTAACCTACTCCAGCCCCTACAACCTTCCCTATCTCTGTAACCTCCTCCAGCCCTACCAATTTCCCTATGTCTGTAACCTCCTCCAGCCCTACAACCATCCCTATCTCTGTAACCTCCTCCAGCCCCTAAAATCCTCCCTATCTCTGCAACCTCCTCCAGTCCCTACAACCCTCCCTATCTCTGTAACCTCCTCCAGCCCCTACAACCCTCCCTATCTCTGTAACCTCCTCCAGCCCCTACAACCCTCCCTATCTCTGTAACCTCCTCCAGCCCCTACAACCCTCCCTATCTCTGTAACCTCCTCCAGCCCCTACAACCCTCCCTATCTCTGTAACATCCTCCAGCCTCTACAACCCTCCCTATCTCTGTAACACCCTTCCAGCCCTACAACCTTC
>JASTWF010001413.1:0-22084 GCA_030390025.1 Squalus acanthias | reverse complement strand
CACGGTCACTATTTCAAGGAAGAGCAGGGCTCCAAAGATGGGACCGTCTCCTTAGGTGGAGTTCTCATTCGGCCCTCTGACTAATTCCACACTGACACCTTATTATTCCTTAGCTTGCCTCTCTCTTCTGCCTCACCAGCATCATATTTCATTTCCTCTTCAGCTCGTTCGTAACTTCAACCAACTTGGAGCCCAGCCAGACTGAAACAGAACTGATGCCCAGGAAGACCGGACCATGTTGTGTGACCATGAGATGAGCTCAGAGCCTGGGGATTGGTTGGGCTCAGGGGTTCAGATACTGACCTTTCACCCTCTGGCGACCTGGGAGGCGAATCAAGCTCAGAGGGGTATAAGGACACAGCAACAGGAGGAGGCCATTCAGCCCCTCGAGCCTATTTTGGGATCATGGGTGATCTGTGACCTAACTCCAGATACCCGCTGACATGAAGCTTGTCATTCATGTATCAAGTAACACTGGGTGACCTGCTGGTGGCGCTGTCCAGGGAGAGTTGAACTACTCGGGCATGGGCCCAGCTAGCTTAGGACATTCCTCAACAGGAACTATTGAAGGACACAACCAGACCTCCATGTTGAAAAACAGTTGATTAAAGCTTTGTTTAACGCTTAGGCCAAGTGCCTAGCAGTTTTCTTTCGTCACCCGCCTTTGGCCCATATCCCTTAATACCTTTTACAGAATCATGGCAGATGCAATATAACGTGGATAAATGCGAGGTTATCCACTTTGGTGTCAAAAACGGGAAGGCAGATTATTACCTGAATGGCAATAGATTGGGAGAAGGGGAAGTGCAACGAGACCTGGGTGTCCTTGTGCACCAGTCGCTGAAGGTAAGCATGCAGGTGCAGCAGGCAGTTAAGAAGGCAAATGGTATGTTGACCTTCATAGCGAGAGGGTTTGAGTACAGGAACAGGGATGTCCTGCTGCAGTTGTACAGGGCCTTGGTGAGACCACACCTTGAGTACTGTGTGCAGTTTTGGTCGCCTTATCTGAGGAAGGATGTTCTTGCCATGGAGGGAGTTCAGCGAAGATTCACAAGGCTGATACCTGGGATGGCAGGAATGATGTACGAGGAGAGATTGGGTCGATTGGGCTTATACTCGCTGGAGTTTAGAAGAATGAGAGGGGATCTCATTGAAACATATAAAATTCTAACAGGACTGGACAGACTAGATGCAGGAAGGATGTTCCCGATGGTCGGGCAGTCCAGAACCAGGGGTCACAGTCTAAGGGTAAGGGGTAAGCCATTTAGGACTGAGATGAGGAGGAGTTTCTTCACCCAGAGAGTGGTGAACCTGTGGAATTCTCTACCACAGAAGGCAGTGGAGGCCAATTCATGAAAAATATTCTAAAAGGAGTTAGATATATTTCTTAAGGCTAAAGGGATCAAGGGATATGGGGAGAAAGCAGGGACAGGGTACTGAATTTGGATGATCAGCCATGATCTCATTAAATGGCGGAGCAGGCTCGAGGGGCCGAATGGCCTACTCCTGCTCCTATCTTCTATGTTTCTATGTTAACAAAAATCTATCCATCTCAGATTTAAAATTAACAGTTGACCCAGCATCAATTGCTGTTTGCGGAAGAGAGTTCCAAACTTCTACCACACTTTGTGTGTCGAAGTGTTTCCTAATTTCACTTCTGCAAGGTCTGGTTCTTATTTTTAGGCTGTGCCCCCTAGTCCTGGCCTCCCCAACCAGCGGAAATAGTTTCTCTCGATCACAGTTCCCCTTCATATCATGAAAACTTCAAATCAAATCACCCCTTACCCTTCCAAATTCCAAGGAATAGAACCTTAGTTGGTGTAATCTCTCCTCGTAACTTAACCCTTGAAATCCGGGTATCATTCTGGTAAATCTACTCTGCACTCCCTCCAAGGCCAATATATCCTTCCTAAGGTGTGGTGCCCAGAATTGCTGATCTTCGACCTCAACTCCACACTCCTGCACTATCCCCAAATCCCTTGATTCCCTTTGTGTCCAAAAATCTATCGATCGCAGTCTTGAATATACTCAACGACTGAGATCAGGCAGCAGGACAGGTTGATAAGGTGGTTAAGAAGGCATATGGGATACTTGCCTTCATTCGCCGAGGCATAGAATAGAAGAGCAAGGTTGTTATGATGGAGCTGTACAAAACGCTAGTTAGGCCACAGCTGGAATACTGTGTGCAGTTCTGGTCCCCACACTATAGGAAGGATGTGATTGCATTGGAGAGGGTGCAGAGGAGATTCACCAGGATGTTACCTGGGCTGGAGCGCTTCAGCTATGAAGAGAGGCTGGGGTTGTTTTCCTTCGAGCAGAGAAGGCTGAGGGGAGACCTGATTGAGGTGTACAAAATTATGAGGGGCATAGATAGGGTAGATAGAAAGGAACTTTTCCCCTTAGTAGAGGGGTCAATAACCAGGGGGCATAGTTTCAAGGTAAGGGGCAGGAGGTTTAGAGGGGATTTGAGGAAACACTTTTTCACCCAGAGGGTGGTTGGAATCTGGAACTCACTGCCTGAAAGGGTGGCAGAGGCAGGAACCCTCACAACATTCAACAAGCATTTAGATGAGCACTTGAAACGCCATAGCATACAAGGTTACAGACCAAGTGCTGGAAAATGGGATTAGAATAGACAGGGCTTGATGGCCGGCACGGACAGGATGGGCCGAAGGGCCTCTTTCTGTGCTGTATAACTCTATGACTCTATGACTCTCTAACGACTGAGCAGCCACAGCCCTCTGGGGTAGAGAATTCCAAAGATTCACCACCCTCTGAGTGAAGAAATTTCTCCTCATCTCAGCCCTAAATGGCCGACCCCTTATTCTGAGACTGTGATCCCTGGTTCTGGACTCTCCAGCCAGGGGAAACATCCTCCCTGCATCTACCCTGTCAAGCCCCTTAAGAACTTTATACATTTCAATGAGATCACCACTGAGATAGATTTTCGGACGCTAGGGAAATGAAGGGATATGGGGCGGGAAATTGGAGTCAAGTTCCATGATCAGCCATGGGGCTGGATTTTGAGACTGGGGTCGTGTTATCCACTTTTCGTGTTATCCACCTGACTGCAATTGGATGTGGGAGATTGATGCAATTTTCACCTAATTGGGCAATTGAATTCCAGCATGTGGGAACCCAGGAACCAATTAGTGTTTTCAGTCTGAAAGTCACCTCTGATGATGTCATCATTGCTGCTGCATTGAAGGTCAGAGACTGCCTGGCCTTTGCTGTGAGAGGAACTGCAAAATGAGCAGCAGCAGCCCTAAGTCTGCTCCCAGATATTTTTACACCACCACTCCCAGATATGTCTCTTCTCTATCCATCCATATATACATCCATCCACATAGCCATCCATATATGCATCCCCACAGCCTGCCTGCTTGCCTGCCTCAACTATCCATATCCAAATGTGGTCCCGCCAGGTTTCACATTCGTGGTTCAGAACAGGCGTGCTTCATGTAGAACAAGGGTTAAAGTCACAAAGGCCTTTCAAAATAGCGTTATAGAGCCAATTTAGTGCTTGTTAAGGGCCTTAACAACCTATCCCGCCTCTTAAAGGCGGGACGGAGTCGGGACCAGCAGACACGATTTAATGAAAATTGCGTGGAGGTGGGATGGAGGCGGACTTGTGCCCGCCCGCCCGCCAGTTTTCGCAATTTTAACCCCCCGCACGCCTCCAAACCTGCCTCCACGGGTCAATGAAAATCCAGCCCTTGATCTTACTGAATAGCAGAGCAGGCTCGAGGTAGCCGAAAGGCCTACTCCTGCTCTTAATTGTTATGTTCTTATGTTCTAGGTGTTGGGCTCAACACTGATTAGAAAGACCTATTTTTTTTTTGGTGATCAGCCCATTTTCAGCTGTGCTAATCAAACCGCACCAAATTACCACTCGAGAATACATCGAGGAATATTTCTTCAAGCCGAAATATTTCCTCTTTAAGCAATTAACGTTCTAAAACGCTGCCCGTTCGCGCTGGTTCACGGGAGATTTTTTACATTCGGCGATATGCAAATTAGTTTGAGCGCAAACCCAAGAGAGAGAGAGTTCAGGAAAACACGTCTCCAAAACGGGGCCGCCGTTTGCGCCCGGATCACTGATAGCGCTCACACACGGGGAAACTCGACCTCCCCTGTACCCATTTCACGACTGCAGTGGATACTGCGGGGTTGTATAATGGGCGGCGAATTCGGTGTCGGCCATTTTATGCCACTGGGCGAAGTTAAAATGGCTGCCGCCTCCCCCCCTCCCGCCAATCAAAGGAGCGCTCAGTCTGAGAGTGGGACTCCAACCTTGACCCTAAGCTTCAAAGGTCAGAGTGCGATCCACTGAGCCAATTGTGTCTCTTCCCGCCAGGGCAAGAGGGGCTCGGGTTGAAGGCTTCCGGTTTCCCCGATATGTTGGAAGAATGTCTCCCGGGATTTCAACAGTGCCAAAGTCAACTGATTCCGATCATTAACTGCCGTTAAAATTAAAAAGTCACACCATGTTTTTATTACATAGAATTACATAGAATATACAGCAGAGAAACAGGCCATTTGGACCAACTGTTTATACTCCACATGAGCCTCCTCCCACCCTGACTTCATCTCACCCCATCAACATATCCTTCTATTCCTTTCTCCCTCATGGACTTATCCAGCTTCCCCTTAAATGCATCTATGCAGAACTGTGCACAGTAACTCCAAGTGTGATATGGAGACCAGAACTGTGCACAGTGCTCCAAGTGTGAGATGGAGACCAGAACTGTGCACAGTAACTCCAAGTGTGATATGGAGACCAGAACTGTACACAGTGCTCCAAGTGTGAGATGGAGACCAGAACTGTACACAGTGCTCCAAGTGTGAGATGGAGACCAGAACTGTACACAGTGCTCCAAGTGTGAGATGGAGACCAGAACTGTGCACAGTGCTCCAAGTGTGATATGGAGACCAGAACTGTGCACAGTATTCCAAGTGTGATATGGAGACCAGAACTGTGCACAGTATTCCAAGTGTGATATGGAGACCAGAACGGTGCACAGTAACTCCAAGTGTGATATGGAGACCAGAACTGTGCACAGTGCTCCAAGTGTGATATGGAGACCAGAACTGTGCACAGTAACTCCCAGTGTGATATGGAGACCAGAACTGTGCACAGTAACTCCAAGTGTGATATGGAGACCAGAACTGTGCACAGTGCTCCAAGTGTGATATGGAGACCAGAACTGTGCACAGTAACTCCAAGTGTAATATGGAGACCAGAACTGTACACAGTAACTCCAAGTGTGATATGGAGACCAGAACTGTGCACAGTGCTCCAAGTGTGATATGGAGACCAGAACTGTGCACAGTACTCCAAGTGTGATATGGAGACCAGAACTGTGCAGAGTAACTCCAAGTGTGATATGGAGACCAGAACTGTGCACAGTGCTCCAAGTGTGATATGGAGACCAGAACTGTGCACAGTACTCCAAGTGTGATATGAAGACCAGAACTGTGCACAGTGCTCCAAGTGTGGGCTAACTGATTGATCTGTGCAACTGTACAGTGACCTCTCTGCTATTGACGGAGAATTGGCATAATCTGGTGAAACAAAACACCACATGACTGGAGAACATTGGGCAGAAAGGTATCTAGAAACTTTCTAGAGTTCCTGACAGCAATCTGTCCCAGACAGAATCCTGCTTTCAGAGTCATTCACAACAAGGTGGAGTATTAAAGCTCACTTTAACAATAAAAACAATTTGGTATTTCCCTCCCCACTATTTCTATTTACATAAACAATCAGCAGGGAGACACTGTCAGTTGTGAAGGATATTATCCCCCGCCCCCACACCACCCCTCCCCAAATAAAAAACACCTTAACATCGTCTCCGCCCTCCCCCTCGGTTTTCACCCCGAGGGCTTTCTTTATCCTTTCCCGGGATACGGTTACCACGGAGACTGCCCTTTATCTAGGATATGACGCAAGGCGAAAGGGTGAATGGGAAGAGGAGAGGGGAGTGAGGGGAGAGTGAGAGGGGAGGGGAATAGAGGGGAGAGGAGAGGAGGGGAGAGGAGACAAGGGGAAAGGAGAGGAGGGGAGAGGAGAGGAGAGGAGTAGAGGGAAAGGGAGGGGAGGGGAAGGGAGAGGTGGGGAGAGCAGGGGCGAGGAGAGGAGGGGAGAGGAGAGAGGAGAGAGGAGAGGAGTGGAGAGGAGAAGAGGGGAGGGGAGGGGAGAGAGGAGGGCTAGGGGAAGGAGGGGAGAGGAGAGCAGGGGAAGGGAGAGGAGGAGAGAGGAGAGAGGAGAGAGGTGGGGAGAGGAAAGGAGTGGAGAGCGGGGGAGGAGAGAGAGGAGAGTTAGGGAAAGTAGGAGAGAGGAGAGCAGGAGAGAGGAGAGGAGCGGGGAGAGAGGAGAGGAATGGTGGGCAGGGGAGGGGAGAGGAGAGTTAGGGAAGGTGGGGAGGGGAGAGGAGAGAGGAGAGGAGTGGGGAGTGAGGAGGTTAGGGAGAGGAGGGGAGAGGGGAGGGGGAGTGGACAGGATGGGGAGAAGGAGAGCCAGGGGAGAGTGGAAGGAGAGGAGTAAGAGGAGTGGCCAGGAGGGAGGAGTGAGGGAGGGAAGGTGTGGGTGAGGTGAGGTGAGGAAACAAGGGCACTCTTCCTGTGTGACTGTAGGCAGCGATGTCGGGAGACCATCCAATGACATGGCAGCCAAGCTCACTCCTGCCCGCACCCCAGGTCCAACGCTGTCCTTCGCCCAGGTTTCCACTACCCTGTGTGTGACAAAGTGCATCCTGACATCATCCCTGAATGGCCGAGCTCACGAATTTTAAGGCCCCTTGTACTGGACTCCCTCCACCAGAGGAAATAATTTCCCTCTATCTCCGCTCACACATCACCCCTCTGCTCGCGGACCTACATTGGCTCCCGGTCCGGCAATGCCTCGATTTTAAAATTTCATCCTTATTTTCAAATCACTCAATGACCTCGTCCCCTCCCTATCTCTGTAACCTCCTCCAGCCCTACAAACCTCCCTATCTCTGAAACCTCCTCCAGCCCCTACAACTTTCCCCATCTCTGTAACCTCCTCCAGCCCCTACAACCCTCCCTATCTCTGTAACCTCCTCCAGCCCCTACAACACTCCCTATCTCTGTAACCACCACCAGCCCCTACAATCCTCCCTATCTCTGTAACCTCCTCCAGCCCCTACAACACTCCCTATCTCTGTAACCTCCTCCAGCCCCTACAACCCTCCCTATCTCTGTAACCTCCTCCAGCCCCTACAATCCTCCCTATCTCTGTAACCTCCTCCAGCCCCTACAACACTCCCAATCTCTGTAACCTCCTCCAGCCCCTACAACCCTCCCTATCTCTGTAACCTCCTCCAGTCCTACAACCCTCCCTATCTCTGTAACCTCCTCCAGCCCTACAACCCTCCCTATCTCTGTAACCTCCTCCAGCCCCTATAACCTTCCCTATCTCTGTAACCTCCTCCAGCCCTACAACCCTCCCTATCTCTGTAACCTCCACCAGTCCCATAACCTTCCCTATCTCTGTAACCTCCTCCAGCCCTACAACCCTCCCTATCTCTGTAAACTCCTGCAGCCCCTACAACCCTCCCTATCTCTGTAACCTCCTCAAGCCCTACAACCCCCTCTATCTCTGTAACCTCCTCCAGCCCCTATAACCTTCCCTATCTCTGTAACCTCCTCCAGCTCCTACAAACCTCCCTATCTCTGTAACCTCCTCCAGCCCTACAACCCTCCCTATCTCTGTAACCTCCACCAGCCCCTATAACCTTCCCTATCTCTGTAACCTCCTCCAGCCCCTACAAACCTCCCTATCTCTGTAACCTCCTCCAGCCCTGCAACCCTCCCTATCTCTGAAACCTCCTCCAGCCCCTACAACATTCCCTATCTCTGTAACCTCCTCCAGCCCCTACAACATTCCCTATCTCTGTAACCTCCTCCAGCCCCACAACCCTCCCTATCTCTGTAACCTCCTCCAGCCCTACAACCCTCCCTATCTCTGTAACCTCCTCCAGCCCTGCAACCCTCCGAGATCTCTGCGCTCCTCCAATTCTGGCCTCCTGAGCATCCCCTGATTTCAATCGCTCCACCATTGGCGGCCGTGGCCTTCAGATTGCTGGGCCCTGAGCTCTGGAATTCCCTCCCTAAACTTCTCCAACTCTCCCTCTTCCATTAAGACACTCCTTAAAACCGAGCTCTTTGACCAAGCCTTTTTGGTCATCTCTCCTAATATCTCCTTATGTGGCTCGGTGTCAAATTCTTTTTGAGAATCGCTCCTGTGAAACGCCTTGGGATTACGTTAAAGGCACTGCAATAAACACAAGTTGTTGTTCCATCGACCCTATCAACTCCTTCAATCTGCTTCAACACCTCAATTAGATCACCCCTTAATCTTCTACACTCCATGGAATACAAGCCTAGTCTGTGCAACCTGTCCTCGGAACGTAACCCCTTTTTTTCAGCCCCCACCTATCCCCCAAGTGAATCATCCTGGGGAATCTTTCCCCGCGTGTCTTCAATCCTTGGCGGACAGAGAAGAGAGATGTCGACTTGGAGTTGCCGGAGGTGCAAAGCGACACCTTTTCGAGAAGGTTGCACGCGTGGTTTGCTGGGGGGTCAAGGCTTCTGTTGGTTTCGGCTGGCAGCGGTTCGGTTGGCGGTGTGTGAGTGGGGGTTTGGGGTTGTGGTGGTGGGGTGGGGTGGGGAGCGTAACCGGGCCTAGGACCTCCCCTCCCCCCGGACCCCTGGAGGGGTGGTCCGGGAGATCCGGCCTCCTCTCCCCCCGGCGGCCCAGACACAACGGTTGCAGGCTTCATCTCGGCCCTTGTAGTACCGCACGGTCAACGTCGTGAAGACCAGAAGCGTCACACACTGGAGTCCAGCCAGAAGGAAGAAATAATAGTCCATGTGGCAGTTGTTGATGTTGCCTTGAGAGGAGACAGGGAAAGAAGAGAAGAATCATAGACTCATAGAAGGATACTGCACAGAAGGAGGCCATTCGGCCCATCGGGCCTTTGCCGGCTCTTTGAAAAGAGCGATCCAATTTGTCCCACTCCCCTCTGTCCCCACACCCCTGCAAATTTTTTCCTCTTCATGTATTTATCCAATCCCCCTTTTGAAAGTTACTATTGTATCTGCTTCCACAGCCCTTTCAGGCAACGCGTTCCAGATCACAACAACTCGCTGCGTAAAAAACATTCTCCTCATCTCCCCTTCTGGCTCTTTTGCCAAACACCTTCAATCTCTGTCCTCTGGTTACTGACCCCTCTGCCACTGGAAACAGTTTCCCTTTATTTACTCTGTCGCCTTATCTGAGGAAGGATGTTCTTGCCATGGAGGGAGTGCAGCGAAGATTCACCAGACTGATACCTGGGATGGCAGGCATGACGTATGAGGAGAGATTGGGTCGATTGGGCTTATACTCGCTGGAGTTTAGAAGAATGAGAGGGGATCTCATTGAAACTTATAAAATTCTGACAGGTCTGGACAGACTAGATGCAGGAAGGATGTTCCCGATGGCGGGGGAGTCCAGAACCAGGGGTCACAGTCTAAGGATAAGGGGTAAGCCATTTAGGACAGAAATGAGGAGGAATTTCTTCACCCAGAGAGTGGTGAACCTGTGGAATTCTCTACCACAGAAGGCAGTAGAGGCCAATTCATTAAATATATTCAAGAAGGAGTTGGATATATTTCTTAAGGCTAAGGGGATCAAGGGATATGGGGAGAAAGCAGGGACATGGTTCTGAATTTGGATGATCAGCCATGATCACATTGAATGATGGAACAGACTCGAGGGGCCGAATGGCCTACTCCTGCTCCTATCTTCTATGTTTCTATGAATGGAAGACATGAGCAATTAATCAAGGGTATGATGAGCTGGAGACATTACCGGCCTTGGGAGATGACTGTTACCATCAACTTTTACAGGGCAGGATCAGGCACAGCACATTATAAGGAGCAACAAATAAGTGGATACACTGGATTAGTAAACTGATTTATTGATCAGGTTTGATACCTACTGTTACATTAATATGTAAATATCATGAAGCCACAACCCATTCGGCCCAACTGGTCCATGAGGTGTTTTTGCTCCACACGAGCCTTCTCCCACCCTTCTTCATCTCATCCCGTCAATATATCCTTCCATTCCTTTCTCACGAATCCATACTGAGAGAGCGCTGCACTGTCGGAGGGGCAGTACTGAGGGAGCACTGCACTGTCGGAGGGTCAGTACTGAGGGAGCGCTGCACTGTCGGAGGGGGCAGTACTGAGGGAGCGCTGCACTGTCGGAGGGTCAGTACTGAGGGAGCACTGCACTGTCGGAGGGTCAGTACTGAGGGAGCGCTGCACTGTCGGAGGGGGCAGTACTGAGGGAGCGCCACACTGTCGGAGGGTCAGTACTGAGGGAGCACTGCACTGTCGGAGGGTCAGTACTGAGGGAGCGCTGCACTGTCGGAGGGGGCAGTACTGAGGGAGCGCTGCACTGTCGGAGGGTCAGTACTGAGGGAGTATCTATCTATTTATCTATTCGTCTGTCTATCCGTCTCTCCATCTGTCTCTCTCTCTTTATCCATCTATTTATCTATCTATCCATCTTTATCCGTCTGTCCGTCTATCTATCTATCTATCTCTCTCTCTCTCTATCTATCTATCTATCTTTCTTTCTTTCTTTCTTTCTTCCTTTCTTTCCTTCTCCGAGACCCTGTCTGCTCTCTCAGGTGGATGTAAAAGATGCCGTGGCCACTATTTCGAAGACGGGCAGGGGGAGTTCTCCCCCGTGTCCTGGGTCCAATATTTATCCCTCCAACAACATCACTGAACCAATGAACTGGTCATTATCACTTTGCGGCTTGTGGGATCTTGCTGTTCGCAAATTGGCTGCCGCGTTTCCCACATTACAGCAGTGACTACGCTTCAGAAAAAGTACTCCATTGGCTGTAAAGCCCTTTGGGATGTCCTGAGGTGGTGAAAGGCGCTATATAAATGCAAGTCTTTCTTTTCCTTCGTGTCCCCAGTCTGCAGTCTCCATGATCTGAATTGTTTTGGGTATTTGATGTCGCCGAACCAAATCAAAACTTGAAGGAACCCTCCCCACTCCTCTCTCACCTTCCCCCTCCCTTCACTTCCCCTCCCCTCCCCTCCCCATGCCTTCACCTCCCCTCTCCTCCCCACACCTAACTCCCCTCCACTCTCCTCCCCTCACGCCCCTCTCCCTCCCCCTCCCCTCACCCCCCCACTCCCCCTTCCCTCACTATCCCCCTCCCCTCTTCCCTCCCGCTCCCCCCTCCCCTCTCCTCCCCACACCTAACTCCCCACCCCTCTCCTCCCCTCACGCCCCTCTCCCTCCCCCACCCCTCACCCCCCACTCCCCCTTCCCTCACTATCCCCCTCCCCTCTTCCCTCCCGCTCCCCCCTCCCCTCTCCTCCCCACACCTAACTCCCCTCCACTCTCCTCCCCTCACGCCCCTCTCCCTCCCCCTCCCCTCACCCCCCCACTCCCCCTTCCCTCACTATCCCCCTCCCCTCTTCCCTCCCGCTCCCCCCTCCCCTCCCCTCCCTGCCACTCCCTCTCCCTCCCCCTCCCCTTCAGTCCCCTCCCCCTTCCCTCCCCTCCAAGCTGCCCAGTCACAATACTCACCATGGTCCTCGTGACAATTCAGCCAGCCTATGGCAGGCAGGGACACTAGACCCAGGAGCCCGGAGCCGATGAAGGAGCCAACCCCAGAGAAGAAGAAGAAGAGGCCCATTATGGCGCACTGCATGGATTTCGGGGCCTCTGAATAGGCAAACTCCAAACCTTCCCAAACACAACAGAAAGAAACATTACTGAGAGTCCTCAGGGAAACAATCAACGTGGAAAACTGACCAGGTACGTTCTGTCCACAAAAAGCAGGCCAAATCCAATCCGGCCAATTACCGCCCCACCAGTCTACTCTCAATCATCAGTGAAGTGATGGAAGGTGTCATCAACAGTGCTATCAAGCGGCACTTACTCACCAATAACCTGCTCACTGATGCCCAGTTTGGGTTCCACCAGGACCACTCGGCTCCAGACCTCATTACAGCCTTGGCCCAAACATGGACACAAGAGCTGAATTCCAGAGGTGAGGTGAGAGTGACTGCCCTTGACATCAAGGCAGCATTTGACCGAGTCTGGCATCAAGGAGCCCTAGTAAAACTGAAGTCAATGGGAATCGGAGGGAAAACTCTCCACTGGCTGGAGTCATACCGAGCACAAAGGAAGATGGTTGTGGTTGTTGGAGGTCAATCATCACAGCCCCAGGACATCGCTGCAGGAGTTCCTCGGGGCAGTATCCTTGGCCCAACTATCTTCAGCTGCTTCATCAATGACCTTCCCTCCAACATAAGGTCAGAAGTAGTCCATGCCCGTAGTCAGCAAGACATGGACAACATTCAGGCTTGGGCTGATAAGTGGCAGGTTACATTCGCGCCACATGGGTGCCAGGCAATGACCATCTCCAACAATGATGCGGAGATGCCGGTGTTGGACTGGGGTGGACAAATGTGAGAAGTCGCACAACACCAGGTTATAGTCCAACAGCTTTATTTGAAATCACAAGCTTTCGGAGCGCTGCTCCTTCACCTGAGTTGAAAGAACATACTGTGCTTATGTAAGAGGCAGGAAAGATAAAATGTTGCAAATGGGAATGGCAAAATCATACAGCATGAAAAATGGGGGCAGGGTTTATTGTCTGAAATTGTTGAACTCGATGTTGAGTCCGGAAGGCTGTAAAGTGCCTAATCGAAAGATGAGGTGCTGTTCCTCGAGCTTACGTTGAGCTTCATTGGAACAATATAATAGGCCGAGGACAGAGAGATCAGAGTGGGAGTGAAGCGGAGAATTAAAGTGACAGGCGACCGGGAGCTCGGGGTCCCCCTTACGGACTGAACGGAGGTGTTCCGCAAAGCGGTCACCCAATCTGCGTTTGGTCTCCCCAATATAGAGGAGACCGCATCGTCAGCAACGAATACAGTATATTAAATTGCAAGAAGTACAAGTAAATCGCTGTTTCACCTGGAAGGGGTGTTTGGGGCCCTGGACAGTGGGAAGGGGGGGAGGTAAAAGGGCACGTGTTTCATCTCCTGCGCTTGCACGGGAAGGTGCCGGGCGAAGGAGAAGGGCTGTTAGGGGCGATTGAGGAGTGGACCAGGGTGTCGCGAAGGGAGCGGTCCCTTCGGAATGCTGAAAGAGGAGGTGAGGGGAAGATGTGTCCGTTCTTTCTCCCGCACTTCTGCTCTCACCCCTTCCCCTCCCTCCTGGAACCACGATAGGGTTCCCCTTGTCCTCACCTTTCACCCCACCAGCCTCCACATTCAACGGATCATCCTCCGCCAATTCCGCCACCTCCAGCGTGATCCCACCACCAAACGCATCTTCCCCTCACCTCCCCTTTCAGCATTCCGCAGGGACCGCTCCCTCCGCGACACCCTAGTCCACTCCTCTATCACCCCCAGCACCCCTTCCCCCTCACCCGGCACCTTCCCGTGCACGCGCAGGAGATGCAACACCTGCCCTTTTACCTCCCCCCCTTCCCACTGTCCAGGGCCCCAAATACCCCTTCCAGGTGAAACAGCGATTTACTTGTACTTCTTGCAATTTAGTAGACTGTATTCGCTGCTCACGATGTGGTCTCCTCTACATTGGGGAGACCAAACGCAAATTGGGTGACCGCTTTGCGGAACACCTCGGTTCAGTCCATAAGGGTGAGCCCGAGCTTCCGGTCGCCTGTCACTTTAATTCTCCGCTTCACTCCCACTCTGATCTCTCTGTCCTCGGCCTATTGCATTGTTCCAATGAAGCTCAACGTAAGCTCGAGGAACAGCACCTCATCTTTCGATTAGGCACTTTACAGCCTTCAGGACTCAACATGGAGTTCAACAATTTCAGACAATAATCTCAGCCCCCATTTTTCATGCTGTATGATTTTGCCATTCCCATTTGCAACATTTTATCTTTCCTGCCTCTTACACAAGCACAGTATGTTCTTTCAACTCCTTCCTCCCGCCCCCCCCCCCCCCGGGTCTCTGCACCTGCTTAATATCTGTTACATCTCCAGCTTTTTCCAGTTCTGATGAAGGGTCCCAGACCTGAAACGTTAACTCTGTTTCTCTCTCCACGGATGCTGCCTCGCCTGCTGAGTATTTCCAGCATTTTCTGAGAGTCTAACCACCGCTGCTTGACATTCAATGGTATCACCATCGCTGAATTCCCCACTATCAACATCCTGGGGGGTCACCATTGACCAGAAACTTAACTGGACCAGCCACATAAATACAGTGGCAACAAGAGCAGGTCAGAGGCTGGGTATTCTGTGGCGAGTGTCTCACCTCCTGACTCCCCAAAGCCTTTCCACCATCTACAAGGCACAAGTAAGGAGTGTGATGGAATACTCTCCACTTGCCTGGATGAATGCAGCTCCAACAACACTCAAGAAGCTCGACACCATCCAGGACAAAGCAGCCCGCTTGATTGGCACCCCATCCACCACCTTATACATTCACTCACTCCTCCACCAGCGTACCGTGGCTGCAGTGTGGACCATCTACAAGATGCACTGCAGCAACTCGCCAAGGCTTCTTCAGCAGCACCTCCCAAACCCGCGACCTCTACCACCTAGAAGGACAAGGGCAGCAGGCGCATGGGAACATCACCACCTACAAGTTCCCCTCCAAGTCATACACCATCCTGACTTGGAAACATATCGGCCGTTCCTTCATCGTCGCTGGATAAAAATCCTGGAACTCCCTCCCTAACAGCACTGTGGGAGCACCTTCACCACACGGACTGCAGCGGTTCAAGAAGGCAGCTCACCACCACCTTCTCAAGGGCAATTAGGGATGGGCAATGAATGCCCACATCCCATCAATGAATAAAAAATGAAGAACTCTTTTGAATATGCGAGAAACGGATGGGATGTGGGGGGTATGTTAAAGGCGCTATATAATTGTGGCATCAGGCCAGATCTAGGTCAGCTATCAGGAGGTTGGTTCTTTTCCCAGAGAATAGTGGACCTCTGGAAGAGGCTGCCATTTCGTGCGATGGATGCTGATTGGCTGAATTCCTTCGAGCGAGATCTGGACCTGTTGCTGGCTGGGGCGGACATCACCTCTTACAGAAGGTAGGACCTGCAGGGATTTGACGGCTAGGGTGATCTCCTGGTGTTGTTTCCATTGCCTAGATAGGTCGGAGAGGAATTTCCCAGATTCCCCCCTCCCCCGCCAAATTGGCCTGGGATTTTTTAGCTGGTTCGTCGCCTCTCCCAGGAGATCACATGGTTTCGGTGGGGTGGGGTGGAGTGTATATAGCATTGCATGTGACCTATCTTGGCCTCACAAGTAAGCAGATTAATGCCACATTTCGAGTTCGAGTTGGACGTAAAACCCTTATCTTGGAGCTGCTTAACCCTTACAAATCACTGTGAGAAGTCGCACAACACCAGGTTATAGTTCATGGGGGAAAAATTCAGTTGGTGGCGCCTCCCATTAGCACCTTAAGAGGGCGCTAATGGGGCGCAAAGCAACTAGCGCCCGGGCGCGGCGATGTTTGCGCCGCTCGCGAAATTAACTAGACATTTTGCGGCGGCGCAAAACACTACCGCCACGAACTCCTGCGCCGGCAGATCGTGACGTAAGTCGAGTGCGCAATGCCCCGGTAGTGCCCCGGAGCGTATATTGAGTGCCGCCTCCTGCCTCACCGCCTGCCGCTAGCAACGACAGGTTGAGGGGAGCGTTCTCCAGTCAGGAAGGGACTGGGGGAGCGCTTCCTGCCTTTTATTGTTGATGACATTTTTGAACCACGCATTCTGAGAGAGAGACAGACAGACTTCTGGAGAGATTCAACGCTGTGTGAAGGAGTTTTGGGTACTGAGCTGCACTTTGCAGTTTCATTTTGATTTGCCCTTCCTTGTATCGATTTAGAAGAGACTGTGGGGGCTGCACTCTGAGCTCTTTCCCTGGGCCTCTCCATTGTTCTTTCCAGCAGATTTGATGTACAGGTCTCTCCAGGCCGAGATTCAAGGCTGCAATGAGCAGGATGTGGATGGAAAGCAAGATCAACCCTCCCCTTTAAGAACTGGCCGGGGCCATTGTGTCTGTGTTCCATTGCTGACTGACATCACATGAGCTTCGCCAGCGCTCTGAGTTAGCGCCTCGCTCCTCGGCCTTTGCACCTTAAGAGAGGTGTGCAGCGCCTGATTGAGTGCTCCAATCACCTCCAGGGGCGATAAAAGTCAAGTTTGCAGTCGGAGGCGATAATTAGCGGCAGGCGCTAATCTTTGCGCCCGGCCGATAATTGCGCCCCAAATGGGGCGATACTGAATTTCTCCCCCCAACAGTTTTATTTGAAATCACAAGCTTTCGGAGCGGCTGCTCCTTCGTCAGGTGAAGTGAAGGAATACAAATTGGCAAAGCATATATAGACAGAGAACAATGCCTGTGCAGAGAACAATGCCAGATGACTACAGTTAATCTTTCTGACTGGTTTTCCATACAGACTGCAGCATCTGACACATTAGACCCCCTGTGACCCCACCTCATTGTCTCAGTTGTATTTTGCTATGTCTTTGATATAATGTCTTCCTGACTGACCTGATTATTTCTCTGCCGAGGTGTGATAAAAGGCAGTCAGAAAGATTAACTGTAGTCGTCTGACATTGTACGCTGCACAGGCATTGTTCTCTGTCTATATATGCTTTGCCGATTCGTATTCCTTCACTTCACCTGACGAAGGAGCAGCCGCTCCGAAAGCTTGTGATTTCAAATAAAACTGTTGGACTATAACCTGGTGTTGTGCGACTTCTCACTTTTGTCCACCCCAGTCCAACACCGGCATCTCCGCATTATAAATCACTAGTTAGGCCTCAGCTGCAGTATTGTGGCCAATTCTGGGCACCGCACTTTAGGAAGGATGTCAAGGACTTGGAGAGGGTACAGAGGAGATTTACATATATTACATAGGATTGCATAACAGACAGAAAACAAAGAGTGTGGATAAACGGGTCTTTTTCAGGATGGCAGGCTGTGACTAGTGGGGTACTGCAAAGATTGGTGCTTTGGCCTCAGCTATTCACAATGATTTGGATGAGGGGACTAAATGTAACATTTCCCAATTTGCTGACGACACAAAGCTAGGTGGCAGTGTCAGTTGCGAAGAGGATGTGAAGAGGCTTCAAGGGGATCTCGACAGGCTCAGTGGGTGGGCGAGAACATGGCAGATGGATTATAATGTGGATAAATGTGAAGTTATCCACTTCGGTAGAAAAAGCAGAAAGGCAGAGTATTTCCTAAATTGTGAAAGATTGGGGAATGCAGATGCTCAAAGGGTCCTGGGTGTCCTTGTACATGAGTCACTGAAAGTGAATGTGCAGGTGCAGCAAGGCAAATGGTATGCTGGCCTTCATTACAAGCGGATTTGAGTACAGGAGTAAAGAAGTCTTACTCCAATTATATAGGGCCTTGGTGAGACCACACCTGGAGTACTGTGTACAATTTTGGTCTCCTTACCTAAGGAAGGATATACTTGCCATAGAGGGAGTGCAACGAAGGTTCACGAGATTGATTCCTGGGATGGCGGGACTGTCGTATGAGAAGAGATTGAGTAAACTAGGCCTGTATTCTCCCTGAATTCAGAAGAATGAGAGGGGATCTCATTGAAGCATACAAAATTATTACAGGGCTTGATAGGGTGGATGCTGGGAGAATGTTTCCCTTGGCTGCGGAGTCTAGAACCAGGGGCCACAGCCTCAGGATAAAGGGTAGGCCATTCAGGACTGAGATGAGAAGAAATTTCTTCACACAGAGGGTGGTGAATCTTTGGAATTCTCTACCCCAGAGGGCTGTGGAGGCCCAGTCATTGGGTATATTCAAAACAGAAGTCGATAGATTTCTGACTAGTAAGGGCATCAAGGGATATGGCGATAGGGCCGGTGAATGGAGTTGAGGCAGAAGATTAGCCATGATCTCATTGAATGGCGGAGCAGGCTTGACGGGCCGAATGGCCTACTTCTGCTCCTATTTCTTATGTTCTTATGTTCTTATACGGCATAGAAACCGGCCATTTGGCCCAACCAGTCCATGCCGGTGTTTATGCTCCACTCGAGCCTCCTCCCGTAATTCCTCATCTAACTCTATCAGCGTAACCCTCTATTCCCTTCTCCTTCATATGCTTGTCTAGCCTCCCCTTAAATGTATCTATACTATTCGCCTCAACCACTCCCTGTGGTAGCGAGTTCCACATTCTCACCCCTCTCTGGGTAAAGAAGTTTATTCTGAATTCCCGATTGGATTTCTTGATGACTATCTTATATTGATGGCCTCTAGTTATGCTCTTCCCCACAAGTGGAAACATTCTCTCTGTATCCACTCTATCAAAACCTTTCATCATTTTAAAGACCTCTATTAGGTCACCCCTCAGCCTTCTCTTTTCAAGAGAAAAGAGACCCAGCCTGTTCATCCTTTCCTGATATGTATACCCTCGCATTTCTGGTATCATCCTTGTAAATCTTCTCTGAACCCTCTCCAGTGCCTCTATATCCTTTTTATAATATGGCGACCAGAACTGTACGCAGTACTCCAAGTGTGGTCTAACCAAGGTTTGATACAGGTTTAGTATAACTTCCCTACTTTTCAATTTATCCCTCTAGAAATAAACCCTAGTGCTTGGTTTGCTTTTTTTATGGCCTTGCTAACCTGTGTCACAACATTTAGTGATTTGTGTATTTGTACTGCGAGATCCCTTTGTTCCTCTACCCCACCTAGACTCGCACCCTCCAAGTGATAAGTGACCTCCCTATTCTTCCTACCAAAATGTAATACCTCACATTTATCTGTGTTGAACTTCATTTGCCAATTATATGCCCATTCTGCAAGTTTATTAATGTCCTCCTGTAACTTGTTGCAGTCCTTCTCAGTATTGACTATCTCCCCCCCACAATTTGGTGTCATCTGCAAATTTAGAAATTGTGTTTTTGATTCCAAAGTCTAAATCGTTAATGTAAATTGTGAACAACAGTGATCCCAGCCCTGATCCTTGTGGAACACCTTTACCCACCTTCTGCCACTGTGAATAGCTACCCTTTACTCCCATTCTCTGCTTTCTGTCTTGAAGCCAGCTAGCTATCCATTCTGCTACTTGTCCCCTGACTCCGCATTCTCTGACCTTGTTCATCAGTCTATTATGTGGTACCTTATCGAAGGCTTTTTGAAAATCTAGATAAATTACATCTACTGCATTACCATTGTCTACTCTCTCTGTTACCTCTTCAAAAAATTCAATAAGGTTGATCAAGCAAGATTTTCCCTTTTGAAATCCATGCTGACTATTCCTTCCTATATTTTTGGCTTCTAGATGTTCTTCTATTCTCTCCTTTAGTAGGGATTCCATTATTTTTCCTACCACCGATGTTAAGCTGACTGGTCAATAATTCCCTGGACATGTTCTACCCCCCTTCTTGAATATAGTTAGTACGTTTGCTATCCCCAGTCCTCTGGCACTACACCTTTTTCGAATGAATTATTAAATATGTGTAGTATTTCCTCTGCTATCTCTTCCCTAGATTATTTTAAAATGAGGGTTTTATCCTCTTTGAGTTTGATTAATTTATTTAATATAAGAACATAAGAACATAAGAAATAGGAGCAGGAGTAGGCCAATTGGCCCCTCGAGCCTGCTCCGCCATTCAATGAGATCATGGCTGATCTGATCCTAACCGCCAATCTACTATCACAGAATCATCTCCTGAACCTAACAGAATTGAACACACGAAATAGGAGCAGGATCAGGCTACACGGCCCCTGGGCCCGCTACGCTACCCACAGGGCCATGACCGATCCGAACCTAGACTCATGTCCAAATTCCTGCCCGCTCCCCGTAACCCTTAATTCCCTTTACTTCTAGGAAACTGTCTATTTCTGTTTTAAATTTATGTAATGATGTAGCTTCTACAGCTTTTTGGGGCAGCATATTCCATGGACCTACCACCCTCTGAGTGAAGTAGTTCCTTCTCATCTCAGTTTTGAAAGAGCAGCCCCTTATTCTAAGACTATGCCCCCTAGTTCTAGTTTCACCCATCATCGGGAACATCCTCCCCGCATCCACCCGATCCAACCCCTTCACAATCTTATATGTTTCAATAAGATCGCCTCTCCTTCTTCTGAACTCCAATGAGTAGAGTCCCAATCTACCCAACCTCTCCTCAAATGTCCATCCCCTCATCCCCGGGATTAACCGAGTGAACCTTCTTTGTACTGACTCGAGAGCAAGGATGTCTCTTCTTAAGTATGAACACCCTCTTTTTAGTTAAATGCACTTATCTCATTACGAATCTCATCATCCAATGTCATGTCCACCTGTTCTATCTCCCTGGTAAATGCTGAAGCATTTAATATTTCTGCCATCTCTCTATCGTTACCTGTGGCATTATCCTGTCCATCCCTTAATTGCCCTATTCCCATCCCGACCTTCCTTTTTTTATTGATGTGCCCGTAAAATATTTTACCATTTTGTTTGATGTTCCTTGATAATTTAATTTCATAGTTCCTCTTTGCCTTCATAATGTTTTCTTGACTTTTCTCCAAATCTCTTCGTATTTAGAGTCATAGGGGTAAAAATTGAGTCGCGCCCCATTTGGGGCGCTAACCTCGCCGGGGCGCGACTTTTAGCGCCCCGAAAAAATTAGCGGCCCTGCGCCGGAACTTCAGTGGTTGCGCCCCAAGAGGGAAGCGGGGCGCAACTGGAAGCAGCCCGCATCCCTCTTGGGGCGCTGCGAGTGAATATCCTGGCGCTACGTGCCGCAGCGCCACGCGCTGCGGCACGTCGCGCCACGGTATTGCAGGCCTTCCTCCCCTTCTTAAAGGGGAGGGACCCTGCGCAGCGCGAACCGGGGCCCAGCTGGGCCCCCAGGGATCGGGAGTGCCGGCAAAAGAGCCCGGCACTCAAGAGAAGTGCCGGGCTCTTGGAGCGCAGCCGGCACTTCACGGTGGGGGGGCTTCACGGGGGCCGGGGGCAGGTGCTGGCAGGCGGCCAGCAACAAAAATGGCCGCCTGCCACCTCCCCTTTAAATATCGCCGCCCCGGCCGCACGTACGCCTCCCTGAAACCGTCGGACATAGCGTCTGGCGGTAAATCAGGGGGCGCGACTGAAGATCACGGCCGGGGCGCGAGCGGGGTGCTGCGCACGGCGATGACGTCATCGCCGGCGGCGCAGCGCCACAGGGCGCTACCGGCTGCCGCCGCCGCTAACCTCCCACTAAATTTTTCGGGAGGCGTGGGCGGCGCTGCGCCCGGGCGTTAGCTGCTTTACGCCCCATTAGCGCCCTCTTAAGGCGCTAACGGGAGGCGCAAGCAGCTGAATTTTTCCCCCATAGAGTTATACAACACAGAAAGAGGCCCTTCGGCCCATTGTGTCCGCGCTGGCCATCAAGCCCTGTCTATTCTAATCCCATTTTCCAGCACTTGGTCCGTAGCCTTGTATGCTATGGCGTTTCAAGTGCTCATCTAAATGCTTCTTGAATGTTGTGAGGGTTCCTGCCTCTACCAGCCTTTCAGGCAGTGAGTTCCAGATTCCAACCACCCTCTGGGTGAAAAAGTTTTTCCTCAAATCCCCTCTAAACCTCTAGCCCCTTACCTTGAAACTATGCCCCCTAATTATTGACCCCTCTACTAAGGGGAAAAGTTCCTTTCTATCTATGCCCCTCATCATTTTGTACACCTCAATCAGGTCCCCCCTCAGCCTTCTCTGCTCTAAGGAAAACAACCCCAGCCTGTCCAGTCTCTCTTCATAGCTGAAGCGCAGCAGCCCAGGTAACATCCTGGTGAATCTCCTCTGCACCCTCTCCAATGCAATCACATCCTTCCTATAGTGTGGCGACCAGAACTGCACACAGTATTCCAGCTGTGGCCTAACTAGCGTTTTGTACAGCTCCATCATAAACACCCTGCTCTTATATTCTATGCTTCAGCTAATGCAGGCAAGTATCCCATATGCCTTTTTAACCACCTTATCTACCTGTCCTGCTGCCTTCAGGGATCTATGTACATGCACACAAAGGACCCTCTGATCCTCTGTCCTTCCGAG